>VXBO01012979.1:0-58442 GCA_013400135.1 Rhinoptilus africanus
ACTGGACACAGTACTCCAGTACAGTACATCATCCTCCCTTATTCAGCCCTCATTAGACCTTGTATCACTCTGTCAAATTTTGGGATCCCCAAGGAAAGACATGAACTGGAGTGTGTTCAGCTGAGGGCACCCATGATGGTCCAGTGCAAGGAGAGCCTGAGGGACCAGGGCTTGTTCACCGCGTGGTGGAAAGGTGGCACTGGAGGGACCTAGCAACAGCTTACTGGTACCTATGTGGAGGTTAATGAGAAGATGGAGCCAGGCTCTTTGGGAGGCCGAGATATAATGGACATAAACTGAAAGAGGAAAGGTACAGATTGGACATAAGGAAAATGGTTTTTTCACCAGGAGGCTGCCCAGGGTGGTTGTACTCTTTGTTCTTGGGGGTTTTCAAGACCTAACTGGATCAAGACCTGAGCAACCTGGTCTGAGCTCAGAGGTGACCCTCGTTCGAGCAGGGAGCTGCACAAGAGACCTCCTGCCTCCTGATGGC
Organism: Rhinoptilus africanus; assembly: GCA_013400135.1. Classification (NCBI taxonomy): domain Eukaryota; kingdom Metazoa; phylum Chordata; class Aves; order Charadriiformes; family Glareolidae; genus Rhinoptilus; species Rhinoptilus africanus. Next base: position 494 of record VXBO01012979.1, read on the forward strand.
CCTTCCAGCCTTGCCTGACTAAAAGAAGGTTTCCTCTGCTGGTGGGAAAAGAAGTGGACAGAAGAAGATGAAAAGAGAGACTGTGCTTGTATATCCCATTTTTTTTGCCTAGGCTTAGGGCACCAGATACGGCTTTGACACGGTATTGCCATTGCCTGTGGCCTATTCTGCTCATCTGCCAGACCGATGCATTCACAAGGGATTAACCCTGAGATGGGTTCTGTAAAAGCCTATTTCTCAGAGGATTATTGACAATCCAGAGGAAACCAGGCACTAATGGACTAATATAAAACATGACATGATTTTTTTACTTGTATCCTGCATTAGTGTTGCAACCTTCAGGTCGAACAGCATTTCCAGGAGGGGCTGGCTGTTGTCATGCCTGGGACTGACTGTCTCTGTGGCTTTGCCACAAAGAGGGTAGTGGTTTTTCCGTGCAAGAATTTGCCTTCAAGTCAGACTATGCTTTTGCTCTGTTGTTTTATTACCTGCCGGTGCTGTATGCTATTCATTACATGAACCATTTTTTTTCTTCAATATGTTCTTTTGCATGCCTGTGGCTCAAAAATATACCTTTTACCTGATCAAATACTTCTTAGCAGTTCCTTTAATGCTTATGGGTCATGGAACATTAGGCACCAAATAAGGGCTGTCTCTAATAGTGCAGAATGAATGGTCCTCCTGCTGCAAGACCTCACTTATCACTGTCACAAAAGAAGAAAAACAATATAGCGCGGTGGGCACTGGTTTTTGCTGTTCACAGAAATCAGCAAGGCACTTGGAGAGAGCCTTGCAGCTGTGTCACAGGCGTAACGGACTATGTGAAGAGCTGTGGCTCTTTTTGCAGGGAAATGTGAGTACAAGGCTTCGGCACCTGTATCCTTGAGAAACCTCAGCTGCTTTCACTAAAAGCCAGGATGAAAGAACAAGAGGCTGGGAAAGGAGATGGCTTTATTTTTTATTAAATAAAATCTCTCTGCTCAGAAGCCTTTTGGTTTTGATAAAAGAAGAGCTCATCACTTGTAGATTGCTGTCCTGAAATTCAGAAGGCAAAGCAATAGGTTAGATTTATTTTGGGGGCCTTTAATCTAGTAATGCGTTTCAACAATCTTAGGAAACAGGTTGTGCCATCACATGGATTTTAACTAGAGGATACAGAGTTCATTTGCTTGTGTTGCAAATGTCTAGCTTGTAAATATCTTTCTCTAACTTTGACAATCTATGTACAGAGCAGAGGAAATAAAACAAAAAGTTATGATTGTAAGCTTGCATCTCAGTGTTCATTGAATCTCATGTAGAGTGATCAGTTGATCAGATTAACTCATAAACAATCAGCAGTATCTAGCTATGAACTATAAAAGCGTTTCCTTTTAATTACTTCCATACTATTTTTGAAATTAGAAAGGTTTTGTCAATACGAATTATGCAAGTGGCACTGAACACTTAACATTTTTTCTTTAATTTAAATTCATTTTATTTATATGAAAGGTTGCATAGTTTTGTAGATATCTATGTAGGTGAACTTTTAATCTCTCCCATCAGCTAAAGACCAACCAGCCTTTTCCTTTATTTTGATAAAACCTATGAATCATTATATAAAACAGAAATAAGATATCCTTATCTCAACAAAACTTCTATTTTTATCAAAATTATATTTCAACAATAGAAGGGTTTGTTGAAATTGCCACTCACTCAGTCAGAAAGATTTTCTGCTGTTATTTGTTGTGCTTCTGTAGACAGGTGTTCACACACACACTCTCTTCATATATTCTGTTCAGACTCTATTAGCCAGAGTTTACAGTCTAAAGAACTGATATTAGATGGTGCTAACTTTTTGAATTGTCTGTATTTGGAGCTGATCCTTTTGTAGGATCTGATTTTCAGGAGAACATTTGTTATAGTTATGAGCTTTGGCTCAGTTCTCCAGAGCACTAGAGTTACCCACTAAGCTTTCACCAAACATGGGATGTGAAGTGCAATAAAGAATGAATCTTTTACTGTTTCTCAGTATTTTGTTAAGTTTAGAGTTCACCACCTTTGGTGTTAGAGGTAAGCTTTGAAAATGTTGAACTCTTTGGACATCACCTTCTCTTGGAGAAATTATGCAATTACACATTGTATTCTAATACATAGCAAAAAAATACCAAAAATTGCTAAGTGTTATACACATAAAAATAAGAATTAATTATCGGAAAGACAATGATATTGAATACAAAACTCAGTTATGACCGTACTCTGGCCTATGGATTGTGCATGTGATGAAAAAAATGTATTTACATTTTCATCAGTAAAATAAATACTTCACTTTTTAAAACAAGCAAACTGGAAAAAAATCACGTAAGAAGACTTACATATCAAAACATGATCAATAATGTACAAGATGGAGTAGATCAGAGTAATTTTTGAGGAAACCAGTTTTAGTTGGAAAACACTGATGGGACTGAAACTTAAACTGCTTGTGGGAAATTACTTTTTTGTTTAGTTTCCTGGTTTAAAATTGTTTTGAAAAAGTTTCAAAACTGTGGAAACATCTCATGTTGCCATTTTCCAAATGGAGACTTTAGTCTTTCATAATAGAAACAATTGTTTTGAAATGTGTATTTCTTATATAGTAATATCAGCAATGGCATGAGAATTTAAAAAATGAAATATTTAGACTTGCCAGCGTATGCCTTCTGTTGGCTTTTTCAAATTGCAAAAGGTTTGAAATTTTGGCCTTTTTGTTCCTGAGTATGGGAAAAGAAAGCTGTTGAAATCAGGAATATTTTTGTGTGGTAAGAAACTAGTTTCCCACTAAGATCTGTTGCAGTATGTGAAAAAAGATAGCATGCAGCTACCCTAAGAAATCTACTGGGTACATAAATATGAGTGGAGCTTCAGGCATATAGAATCATAGAATCATCTAGGTTGGAAGGAACCCTTAAGATCATTAAGTCCAACCATCGACCTAATACTGCCAAAACCACCACTAAACCGTGTCCCTCAGCACCACGTCTACCCGTCTTTTAAATACCTCCATAGATGGTGATTCCACCATTTCCCTGGGCAGCCTCTTCCAATGTTTGATAACCCTTTTGGTGAAGAAATTTTTCCTACTATCCATTCTAAACCTCCCCTGGTGTAACTTGAGGTCATTTTCTCTTGTCCTATTGCTTGTTTCTTGGGAGAAGAGACCGACCCCGACCTCGCTACAACATTTTTCAGGCTACAGGCAACATTTTTCAGGCTACAACATGTTTCAGGTAGTTGTAGTGAGTGATAAGGTCTCCCCGCAGCCTCCTTTCTCCAGACTAAATGACCCCAGCTCCCTCAGCTGCACCTCATAAGACTTGTGCTCCAGACTCCTCACCAGCCTTGTTGCCTTTCTCTGGACACGCTCCAGCACCTCAATGTCTTTCTTGTAGTGAGGGGCCCAAGACTGGACACAGTACTGGAGGTGGGGCTTCACCAGGGCGAAGTACAGGGTGATGATCACTTCCCTAGTCCTGCTGGCCACACTATTTATGTAGTTTGGGAGGCAGGAAGGGACAAATAGAAAAGTAGGAAGTTAGAACTCTTGCAGTGGCGGAAGTTAGGGGATATGCCAGGAGGCAAATATGTTGCAATGCAGAAAAGTAAGGAACATAAAGAAGGTGGAGACACTGTAGCAGGGAAGAGAAATGGGAAGTGAGAAATGTAGATATTATAGCTAGGATAGAACACTCTAGACCTACTCAGTAAGGTACAGAATAATAGAAAATAAGAATCAAAAGAAGTCTGCTAATCCAAACCTCTGCTTCAGTGCAAGGTTGCTATCTAACCATGCATATTTAAATAATTTATGCGACCATATTTCTGGTATGATTTAGTGAGAAGCATTCATCATCATTTTATCAAGTACTGTATTGCCTCAGGGGTCTTTCTCCTTGGAGAGACACAGAATACCTTCAGACATTGGGTTTTCCTTGTCTTGCAGCAGCCTCCAAAATTATCTCTCCAAGTGAAAGTGAAATTAAAACAAACAGATATCAAATTCCTTCAGTAAAAATCTTGAGAAAGAATACTTGTTCGATATAATACCTAGAGAATTTAAGCTGTGTAAGTGATCTAAGTGAATAACTGAGAGCGAAGAGGATTATAATACCACAACAGAAGTGTAAGTGCATATACTGTTTAGAATGAATTCAGCTTAGGCAGAATATTACTGTTTGTTGCAAAAGAAGAACTTTCTTTCTGCTTTTTGTTTTGAGTATTTCAGCTTTTCAGATTTGATCTTCATCAAATGAATTAATATAGCCTTTATAAAGAAATAGGAAAAAGTATCCGGTTGTGTTGGTATATACGCCAGAGAGATGAATCAATGGTTATTACAATTTTCAGATTAATTTGCATTCTTACACTGACTTGGTCTTTGGAGGAGCAGCAGATTAGCCCTTGATTACTAGGGGGTGAATGATTCACAGTGAATAATTTATTTGGCAAATAACTTATGACTTAGAATAATTCATTTCCCTAAATGAATTCATTGTATGTTGTACAGGGCTTTTAGGTGAACAATTTTCCTTCTATAGATTATTCATAATTGGTGATGCAATTTCCATAATTACATAAATTTGTATACTGGAAGCAGGATAGCAGACCGAGTTATCTCAGTCACTTCACCCTGCTACTGGATGCCCTGCATGGCAGAGGTTAAGCAAAACTGGTAATCTGCAACAATCAATAGGAATTCTACAATTTGGGGACAAATTACACAATTTCCATTGACTTCTTGCTATTACAAGTATTTATTTTTGCTAGCAAACATTACTTTCAACTTGTATCTGGTCAGCATGGACAAATGTTTATTGCAACTATGGAGCAGTCTGTGTGATATATTTGTTGTTTATCTGCAAAGGGCTTAAGCACAATGTTTAGTACCAGTTTTGAACAGCTTTTACAGTAGTTTTGGCAGCTGCTTGTAGTGGCTGAAGCAGCAATAGAGTGATGGAGAGCAAGGAGAGCGTATGGAAGAGGAGCACACAGAACAACCATATCTGAAAGATTGTGTCTTAGATCAGTTCTATTCAAGGGAAAATCCAGGCCTGGAGGCAAGCATGGACTGGTGGGTGACAATAATGGTGCAGATCTGGAATGATTATCAGTGGCTTTCAAACTTGAGAGTAACAAAGACTACTTCTCTGATATTTATGGAAGCTGTATACTACTATGAGTGCCCTTAAACTATTTAGTAGTATGTGGTAACACTGTACAGAATTGCTACAATTCGTGTTAGTCTGTAGGTAGCAGTTAAAGTATAGGTAGATAGACTGTTTAAGCTACTGAGAAAGATATACATATACTGATAGAGAACCCAGTACTCAGGCACTGGCTCAGGCATTTGTAAATTTGAGAATGTGGGATCGCAAAATTGCAGTAGCTGCTGATAGAATCCATATTTCTCTTTGCTTCTGCCCCAGACATCTGAGTTTTTTAACAGAAGGAGGTAATTTTCTATTGAGCCGTGAGGTCCAGGTGATCACAGTAGAAGACTGTGATTGTAGCTTGATTGTTGTTGGGTTTTTATTTGCTTGTTTGTTTGTTTTCAGGTTTTCTGGTTTTTGTTTGAGTTTTTTTGTTTGTTCTTTTAGGTTCTTTTGTTTTGTTTTGTTTGGAAGGAACTCAATTCTTTGCTTGGTGGACATTAAAGTTGTGGGATCATTGCTGCTGTCTTGGGAGATTCAGTTGACCTTTCACCATCCTAATAGAGACACAGTCTCGTTACACAATTGGATTGAGGAAAAGGGTTGTTTAACAGTTACCTGCATCCTGACCAACTGTGCATTTGGGAGACTGTAAGGGAAATGGTGCTATCTCCTGACAAAGATAGGGTTGGCTGAACAATAGTTCCTGGAATTATGGCTGTCTGATGTGTGCTGCAAAATATCTAGCAGTGCAGAGAAAGCCTTACTGCAATTTAAGAAATAAGATTTGGAGACTTTCCAAGAATTACAAGTGGACAGTGAGATATTGATGCAAAATTACAATCTCATCAGAGATATTCTGTATTCCTGTTTTGAGAAAATAAGATGATTTTTTAAAATGTCTTTCTTTTATAGTTCAGATTATTGAAAATTTCAGGGATTAGTTCATGAGTGCTTCATGGACTATATCATAAGTTGTTCAGTTGTCACTGGAATATTTAAGTAAGAGCACGATGATAGAATGGGAATTGGCATAGCTGACACTTAATGGCTGTATTCATACTATTCTCTTTACCGTTTACAGGACTTGAAAAAGAACCAAAGATGATGATGAGCTGTTGCACGGTTTGGGATAGGAGCTCATCTTCCCACCTAAAACTTTGTTTATTTTTAGAATATTTTGTATATTTTCTCCTGCTTTACTCATGAATATTTAATGAAAAATATCAAGGGACACTTCATGTACCTTTAAATGATTTTTAAATGAAAATTCTTTAATATGGGATTGTATTTTCTTTCTTGGGGATTTTTTTGTAGCACTTTTTGCAGATTTTATTTAAGTTTTATTGGATTATTATTCTTTAAAATCAAATTTAAACCAAAAGTAAAAATGAAAATACTTTTATTGCCTTAGGAACCTATGCAAATGTACTGAATTAGAATAGGAAGAAAAAACTGTGGCAACAGGGCTACAACTTAAACAACAAATGTCTATTAAAAAAGGTTGAAACTAGCAGTCAGGGACTCAGAGACAGAATAGGACTTGCAGGGCTGAAGACTTTCAGCTCACAGTAAAGAGCTGCCACACGCTCTGTACTTGGCTGCCCCTGGAGAAACTGAAGATCCAAAATGCGTTTAGGTTGGATGGCTGCTGATGCTGAGGAGTGTTGCTTTGAGGGGTCTGCACAGGTTACTGATTATATTTTGGAAAGTTCCCTGCATTCAGAGTACAGGACTGAAGGCAGCGCTGGCACAAAGCAGAAGAGTGAAATTAAATGATACAGTTTCCTTCAGTTCATGACAATACTGTTCAAATTTTCATCGTATTTTGCTTCCTCATCCTTGAGACCCTGCCCCCCCATCCTCACTCCTCCATGCTTCAGCATAGTCTAGCCTTATTTCTTTGAGAATTTGAGGAGTTCACCCCTTTTCATTCCTTTTCTGTTTTTTCCCTTTATTCTTCTAAAACTGGCCAGGTACTGGGAGTTTAGGTGCCACGTCTTTGGAGTTCTGACTTGCTTCACTGCAGTTCCTCTAGAAAGCATGAGAAACAGAAATGAAGCAAGTTTGTTCTCTCTTCTGTTCCATGTCACTAAAAATAGCCCCTTCACTTTTTTCCTGGTTTTTTTAGTATATACCCTCAGTTTCCACTGTTACGGCCTTTTGAACCTTGTTCATGTGTGTTACTGATATGAGTTACTGTAGGGTTTTTTTCTGAACTATAGTTTAGTGGGAGGTGTCCCTGCCCAGGACAGGGGAGTTGGAACTAGATGATCTTTGAAGTCCCTTCCAACCCCCACCATTCTATGATTCTGTGATTCTACTCTGAGGTGCATGGTTCGTTTTTATATTGAGAAAACTGACCAGTTAACGTCATTAATAGTTCGAGGGGAACAGGTGAACAATTGCACTCAAACCTCTTCCAGTGTTTTATATTATGGACAATGTGTAGCTAATCCCTGTGGTCTGAAAGCAAAAGTGGCACCTCTCTAGGAAAGCAAAGGGAAGGTTGGGCACCGATGCTGTTAACTAGAACAGTTCTTTCTCCTCTTTGTAGCTGGAAAGACTATCTGCTCTGGACTGAGTGACAAGGTTAGTTTGCCCTGTAGTGATACAAGTACTATAGAATAATTTCTGTTGCTAAATGTCCTGAATTTACTGTGAAGGAGCCGTCTTGTAGCAACTGCTGAAGTTAGATATTTGCCAAGAGTGCAAGAGAGCAAGCTGACTGAGCTCAGTTTGTTTATTGATTAGGACTATAAAGCCTGTGACCAAGCAGAGACATAAAGTTATGTTACCAATTCATCTTTCCTTTGTGATGCATCAGTGACTGAAATAGAGAAATCTCAGCATCCAGTTTTATAAATCGTATTTCTATCTTGTTTATAAAATGTAGCACTACAGTTTCCAGCCTTCTTCAGCTGCTTATCTGAAAAGCAAAAGCACAAAGAATTAAATTCACAGTTCATCCATGTTTGATATCTCTGGGAATCTTGAAAGGGTAAATATGAAAGCACAACATGTACAAATCATCTGGCTAGTACAAAATGGAAAAACTAAACAAGTTTTAAAAACTCTAGGAGAATAACGGTCATAGAAAGTTCAGCTAAATCTCTTGATATAAATTCTTTAGTGTTGTGGGGTTCATGTTGATAATGTGCCCATATAGTCTTATAAATGTTTGAGTTGTACTGAATTAGAATGTTCAAATAAATAAAATAAAAGGAAAGTAATGTAATACTATTGAAATTAATTGCTAGGGTACAAAAAGACCCATAAGTAATTTTTATCATACTTGGCCAGCTCAGCTGTTGGCCAGTATGATTCAGCCGTTTGCTTCCAAATAGTTCTATTACTTGGTCATCATAATAAAGAAAGAGAAAATGTCTAGATGACATGAGTTTTCTATCTAGGAATAGGAAAAGATTAACTGAAAAATATTATTATTAGTACATAATGAAATCAGGCAGGATTATTTGATCCTGTATTCTGAGTTGTTCCATTATCCTATTGCTACAATGCACAAAACTGTACCAGAAGATAATTGTGAGGCAGCAAAGTAAGCAAGAAGAAAACAGAAATGAAATTTATCATAAAAATATTTAATCAATTTATGTAATTGTATGGAAAATTTCATTTCATCAAAAAATCAGAAATGAAATTCAAATTTACAGATAAATTAACTTTCACCAGAATCACAGAAAATATTTGCAAATCATTTCTCAGTTGCATTCTGAAGAGAGGTTTCTAGTAAGATTTTTCATCAAAGCCAGTGAGAAATAAAGCTGCAATGTGATAAGAGGAAAGGTCTTCTCTTAGAGTAATAAATCATTGAATGTCAGGAAAAAAAAAGAAGTTATAATTTTTTTCACTGGGGAAAGATCATTGGTGGAGTCCAGAAGAATCTGTGCTAAGCCTGTCTCTTCAAGATTTTCATAAATGATCTGGAAAAAGAGGTGAATAGTGAGGTGACAAATTGTGCTGATACTAATCTATTCAGTGAAGTGAAAATGGAAATTAACTGAGGAGAGTTGCAAAAGATTTCACAATACAGAGGGACTCTGTGATAAAGTGCCAGATGAAATTCAGCGTTGATAGATGTATACTGGTGCACACTGGGAGAAAAAGCTAACTTTACATACATAATGATGGGCTCTGAATGAGTTATTTCCACTGAAGGAAGAAATCTTGGAATTATAATAGCTCATTCTACGAAAAAGTCATCTCGGTGCTTGGAAATAGCCAATGATTCAACAGTGCACAAAGGCGGCACATAAAGTGAAAAGACTTGCTAGGAAAGGAATAGAGAACAAACCAGGCAACATCATTATGGCATTGTACAAATCTCTGGTCTGTCTTCATCCTTAATAATTCGTACACTTCTAGGGTTCTAGTCCTGAAAACCATATAAAAGAATCAGAAAAGGTAAAGAGAGAGATGTGACTCATGAAAGGTGTGTAATGACTTCTTTAAATACATGAAGAGAGACTTTCTATGCCAGTGTACTTCACCCTGAAAAAAAGACATTTGACTAGCCCAGTGCTGAAGATTTCTATAGGTAGGTAGAGTTTATCACATCATTATGTGCTTTATTTTATACTGTTCCTTAGGTATCATTATTCACCATTGCCAGAGACCATATATTGAGTTACATGAACGTTTGATCTGACATATATGCCTCTTCTTCTTTTGTTATGTCTTGTTACTGTGAAGAGAAACAAGATGAAACATTTTCTTGTGATTCTGTGTTCACTTCTCAACTAAGAGTGGACCAGTATTTTGGACTGAAAAAAAGTTATATGACTTTCTGTCTGTCTATCTGGTTATATATCTGTACAATACTTAGCTTGAGCCTGACATTATAATCTGTGTAATCAGTATCATCTATTGTATTCTTGAAGGGGAGACTTTTCTCCTCCAAGTATGACATGATAATAGTACATACGAGGGACTGAAAGCCAATGAAGTGCCTGTATAATTTTAAATTTTACTCAGCCTCTGGAAGACAGTTTGAAATGTGGTGTTCATAGTATAAACGTACACCTCCATTTTATTTGCCTACCACTTCACTATTGTATATGATTAGTTGCAGTCTGACCAGCTACTGTTCTAATTGAGATTTGCATTTGAGATTTATATTCAATTAGGAGATACAACGTAAATTAATATTGTACAACTAGAATAGGAAGAGGATAAAGGAGATACTCACGCAGCCCTCATTTTTTGCAAGCACGTAGCAGTCTATGCAAAGCCTATTTTAGTGTCAGTAAAGTGCTTAGTTGCATGAAATGAGTAACACTGTATTTAATTTGTATAAATTCTTAGACAAAAGTAAAACCAGCTGTCATTGAATATTTATGACCTAAGAAGATTAAGAATTTGGCTGATGAGAGGTATTTCTGAAAAGGTGTTTGCAGTTCACTCTTTCTGATTAATGCTGTATATAGATACACTGTTTTGGGAATAAACTCTTTTGTAGTAAGTTCATCTTGTTTTAGAATGATAAGATCCACACATGGAATTAATCTGATATCTGATAGAGTTAATATCTTGTAAATAAACACCTTTCCCAATTAATGTTTGTTCCTAGCTTTTGGAATAAATATTTAATTGTCTTGCACTTATCTTGAGTAATCAGAAATACAGTGGTATTCCAGATATCTCCCTGTGGGAGTCTTCCACATTCAGTTACGTCTCTACATTTCAAGTCTGGGCCCCGAATGGAGAAATGTGAATGGCTATTTTTAAATGAGTATATTGCTATAAAAGGCATCTCTGAAGAAAAATTGCGAGGATAATCAGAGGCATGTATTGCTGGAGTAGAAAGTAAATAGAAATGAGACACCAAGTCGCGATGTGAATGGGTGCGAACATTAAGTCATATAAGGTACGTTTGTTAAAATAAATCACAGATTTTCTAGAGGCTGTTATGGCATGCCTACATATGTAAAGGTTTGTTATACTGTGTTACTGAACACCTAGCCTAAATGCTGATGGTGAATTCCATAGTCTAAAGAAATACTGGATGAAAAGGGTCCTTCTCATTGCCTGTTGTCAAGTTTCTGCTTGACAATTTCACATGGATGGCTGTAGTTCTTGTACTGAAAGGGACAGTAAATGAGCATTCCCTAGAATTATTAGGGACTGGAGAATTTGTGAAAGCAGAAAATTAGAGATTACAGTTGCCTCCAAATACATAGTACAAAATGATCTAAAATTTCCACTGTAGCTTTTAACATGGAAAAGACGGATTGTGAGAAAGATGAAATGTAAAGAAGCTACTTGAAGGGAGCATCAACAGGGACAAAAAGGCTTGCAGGTAACCTTGATACATTTAAATAAACTACAAACTTAAGCATTAATAGGAGACTACTTTCAAAATACTGAAAACATGTTAAATTGCAACCGGAGAGAAACTGTTAGAACTCATAGATATGCATGTCATGTCCAAATGAGGAAGGAGGAAATAAATGTAAACTTGGCAGTTTAAATGTAAAATTTCAATGATTTGAGTGACAACTTACTTACAGAAACCTACAAAGAACACTTGCTCCCCCCATCGGAATTGGGAAGTCTGCCAGAGAATCTCCAAGCTAGCTAGCTAGATAGATAATCAAAGTCATTGAGTGTAATAAGGCCATTGTGCAGAAAATCTGAATTAATTGTATGCATTTATGTGCACTGCAGAGAAGGTCAGGAAAATACCTACTCCAGAGTAATTGTTTATGGATGATAAATCTGAGGAACTATCTCAAATTAAGGTATCAATAAAAGATGTTTTGGAGCAAGTCAATAAAATGAATAGTAACAAATCACCACGATCTAATGGCTTTCATCCAAATATTTGAAGGAACTTAAAGTTGCTGAGCTATTAATAGTAATACGCAAGCTACCATTTTGAATGAGTAGAAGGTGGAAAATGTGATTCTGGTGTTTAAAATGGGGTCTCGGGATGATCCTGTGAATTACATACCAAGAAATCTGACATTTATGCATTAAGCAATTTGATAGATGTTATTATAAAGAGTAGAATCAGTGGAAACAGATAAATATATGCAATAAGCATTAAAATGGCTTAGAAACTAGATGGATGTCTTGAGTCAAAAATCCAGAGTTCTATGAATGTGTTAGTAAGCATGGGATAAAGATGATCCAGATGATATAATGTAGTTAAAGCTGTGAAGGAGATTATGACAAATTCCTTCAACAAAGACCCATGTTGCCATCTTATTAAAAGATTGCTAGTTAGAAATCAGTGTTTTTTTCTTATAATGGGATGTAGTTACAAATAAAGTCCTGCTTAGTAGTCTGTGCTAAGCCTGTGCTGTTGAGCATATTCATAAATTTGAATTTCACAAACTCATAAAATATGCAGAAAATGATGAGTATTGTAGCAACAAAGTTTGCAGACAAAACAAAGTAATGCCTAGTATTTAAAACAGTCTGTGATGAGATTCTGGTGGTACAATACTGAGTTACTGAGTAATAAAACGGCAAATGAAATTCAGTGTCAATAAATACCAAGTGATGCATGCAGAGGAAATGGTCTCAACTACACACACAGAATAATGACCTCAATATTACCATTACTATTATCATTTAGCAATATTAGAATCACAGCAGATATTTCATGCTGAATGTCACCTCCATGCCGAACACTGAAAAGGAGAAGTAGATGTTGAAAATTTAGAGGTAAGGTTTTGAGAACAAACACTGGAACTTCATTAAACTACTGCAATTACACGTTGCACAAGCTCGTTTGAATACTACATGCAAGGTTCATTCAGTCACGGACAGGTGTAGTAGAACTAGAAAGGGTACAGGGAATTTAACCAAATATGGACCAGAGGTGTGGATCAGCTACACTATTAGAAAAAACATTATAAAATTAGGACTCTTCCCTTTAGAAAACAGATGGCTGTGAATAAATGTAAAAATAGGTACAAAATCATAAATGACCATTGTTTTTTGTTATGCTACAACTAAGGAGCACCAACTTAATTTAGCAATTTAAGACAAAGAAATGGAAGTGCTTTTTCATACAACTGATAAGTAAATTCTAAAATTCACCACTATAGGATATTTTGAAAGGCAAACACAGAGGTGGTTTCTGAAAGTGATGAAACTAAATTATGGAAAATAGGCCATTTATAGGTATTATTTTTGATGGTCTTGGTATGACTTCAGACCCAGTGAGACCCTACACTGCTGGCTGCCGTATGAGGGAAACATTCTGTGTGAACTCTGTCCTCTGTTGGTGATTATTCAATACAGGGCAGTGGCCAAACAGAGAAGTTCTAAAGTTGACTTGTCTCAAAGTTCATAAATGAACATGGAGGACCTCATTCTCACCAGCTTTCTGCACTCTTCCCCATGCAGTCATCAGCACTTATGCAAAGAACATCTAATATAGTGCCACTCTTCTTCGGAAGTGTACTTTTTTTTTGCCTGGAATAGTGTAAAATTTCTTCCCAGTAGCTTGTGATTTGTTGTGTTTTGGATCTGTGATGAAAACAGTGTTGATAACACAGAGATGTTTTAGTTATTGCTGAAGAGCTTTTGGGCTTCTCATGCTGCCTTGCCAGCAAGGAGACTGGGGGTGCACAAGAAGCTGTGAGGGGACACAGCTGGAACAGCTGGCCCCAGCTGACCAAAGGGATATCCCATACCATATGATGTTGTGCTCAGTAGTAAAAGCTGGGGAAAGGAGGAAGGGGGGATGCTTGGAGTTATGGTGTTTTGTCTTCCCAAGTAACCATTACGTGTGATGGATCCCTGCTTCCCTGGAGATGGCTGAACACCTGCCTGCCCATGGGAAACAGTGAATGAATACCTTGTTTTGGTTTGCTTGTGCAATCAGCTCTTGCTTTACCTATTACACTGTCTTTATCTCAACCCATGAGCTTTCTCCTTTTACCCTTCTGATTCTCTTTCCCATGCTACTGGGGGGGAGTGAGTGAGCGGCTCTGTGGGACTGAGCTGCTGGCTGTGGTTAATGATGTTTCCAAACAGCAGTCTTGGGCCCAGTATCTTGTTTTCTGTGATGATTCAGGTATTTAGACACATTGTTCATTGCACAGGAATCCCTTCAATAATGGATCCTTTTAGCATTGTGCAAATTATTTTTTAATGGCTCATTGTACTGAGGAGCAAACAAATTAATTTTAACCAAAAATACCTGACAGCATAGTATAGGTTCAGATTCAGCATGCATTTTACAATTTTACTCCAGCTAACAGAGTGTATATAAGGCAATGCTTTCTCGCGCATTGCAGAGATACCATGTACGTATTGTTTACTTATAGGGTAATATTAATAGTTAATTATGTGTGAAGCAGTGACAAAACTGGGTAATTATGCTGAAAGGACAATGTAATTATCCAGGCTCAGCCCTCTTCTCCCTTTGAGGAAAGGAAGGGAACAGAAAAACTGGAAAGTTTGTAGTCTGACAGCTGTATTTTACCTGCAAGGTATTTCCTCTGTGCTTGGACTCTTTTTAAAGTTACCGAGGGACTTGGCCTTCAGTCTCCTTTGTGCAATGTAGAGATACTTAATCTCCTGCTAAATGAACTAGCTGCAGTAACAGAAGCAGCCCAGCTGCAGTGGCATGGAGCTATATTTAGGCTGGCTGCTCCATTGCATACAATGTACAGGTCTATCCCAAGCACCGGGATTGCTAGTTCCAGAGACACAAGTGAGACTACGGACAAGGTAATTATCTTTTTTTGAGTGCTGCTTCAGCAGAACAAGGTTTTCACTATGTTGCTTATAAATTACAGGATTCGTAACTGAGATACGTATTTGGAAATATTTAATTATATTTAAATATATTTTTAGATAATTAATAATATTTAATATTTATTTACTTTAAGGAAAAGATTATATTTAGAACCAACTGTATTTAAATAAAAGTATTTCATTCTTTTGTCCTTACATGTATCCAAAGCTTTGGCATGCTGGAGCTCTCTCACAAGGGTATCTGAATTACACATTCCAAGCAAAGAAGGGATAAGAGGCTGGAGGGAGGGCAGCATGCAGGAGGAATACTTCAGGTCACCACCACTATGAGAGGGTTTGTCCATTAGAAGTCAAATATGCCTGCTGTTAGTTAGATAATTTCAATAGAAGTTTTATAAGGTAGATTATGTGAAAGAGATTTCCATGAATCTTACTTACAACTAGTTTTTCTGAATAATAATTTCAGAATCAAAATTTCCAGTTCATACACACTGGTGAAAGAAGATGCTTAACTTCACACCTGAAACCTAAGTGAAATAAAAAATGCATATGTTACAAATTGTGATAAAACATTTAAGGACGAGGACTGATTTCCATGTGCGTTCAATTTTGCACATGGAAACTCTCTCTCTGAATAAGAAGGAAGATGAATTAGTTGAACACTGTTCTTGAAAAAACCAAAAATATTTATAGTAGCAAATGAACCCCTTCTAGATAATGAAACCTGTTGTATATTTAAATCATAATGTTATCTGGCCTAAAAAAATGGAAAAAATATTGCAGTGCATTTTTCTTCCTGGATTAGGTTCAGGTTTATATTCCTGGAAGGAGTGTCTTGGTCTGTTGAACTTGCTGGTTGTGGCAACTCATGGATTTTGTCAAGTTAGAATCAGAATGTTTACTAGTTCAGTGAGTAAGATCACCTTTATTCTTAAGGAGTAAAATACATCTTTCTTTAATATGCTGAATATCTTTACAAAATAGAAAAAAGAAATATATCACTGACCAGGTCCTCTCTCTAGAAGTATCTGCTTTTTGTCCCAAGGGATATTTTCAGCTCCTGTAGACAGATTTCCTTCAGCTGTAAGCATTTGTATTGTCATCATTATTGTGGGAAATAAAAAGGAAGGGTTACCTGCCAGACTGCCTCCATTGATAGCCATGAGAAATGTAGAAGAGTCCTGGCTGGTTTGTGTGTTCTCTGTGTGTCCTTCTGAGGGCAGGAGAGGAGGCTGACTAGATCTAGCTGCGTTTCTGGAGGGAATGGATTGTGTTCCCTAAGCTTTTTGGATGTAGTGTTCCTGGCCTCCCGGGAGAAATTGATCAAGACTAACTGAAATATTCAGATTTAATGGTCAGACATAGGACTTGTCCTCATCTATTATAGCTCCATCACAGTGTTATGGTGGTACTGAAAGAAAAATATTGAAACTGAGAATGCAATACCAAAGTATTGCTGTATGAATTCTCAAAACTGTGAACTGAGGTTTGAACTGAAATCTGGGGTAACAGACTAATTTTCATGTTGTGTCACACCATGGACAGCTTCGATTTTCTTGTAACTAGAGAAGACCTGAGTCTAGGCTGAAGATACATTTTTGTTTATCGTTCAGGCTGCAGAGGTAAGGATTTCACATTTTGAACTGGAGATGGTGTATTTTGGCCCATGGTCAGCCTGCATGTATTTCTTTGCACATAATTATTTCAGATGAAATCAGTGTCTTTGATGTTTTTCCTCTCTAATTTTAATGTTGGCATTTGAATTTAATGACATATTAAAATCAAGGATATTTGCTTTTTTGATTTAACTGTCAAAATTATTTTTTCATGAAGCCTTTCATTTATTTTTTTTTTATATTTTTTTATGGGTTACAGTTTTTTGAGACAGCCACAAGTCCACAGAACCCTTCTGGGCACTTAGGAAGTACCTTGGGTACTGCTGTGCTGAAAGGCTGACAGAGCCGGCATGTCACAAAAGCTGCCATCCTCTACTGCCCAACTGGGGCAGGTACCACTTGCGTGAAAGTTTAATAATACTGTTTAGATGACAACGGAATTTGACTTTGACTTTGTAAATAATGGGCTTGTAGTGTTCTGTGGTTAACAGGCAGATGAAAGCCCATATCACTTCCCTTGAAATCCATACCTGACAGTTTTGAAGACTGCAAGTCTTTTTCAGGCAAATTATTTTGATATCCTGTTCCCTCTGGATGTGCATGTGTAAAGACGTGCCGTAGCTAAGATGGCATTGTTCTCTGGATGTATAGGTTGTGCCCGTAATCTCACATTCGTCACATCTCCTGACAGGCTTATGCATGGCTATTTACTTTTACAGGACCTAATGCATTCTGAACATTTAATTGGCTGTGCGGATGTTCTGTCTTTAGCATTATTTTTGTATACAGCTTTCTGTTTGACAGAGTATTGCCATTGTAACTGCTAGGGAAATTAACCGGTAATAACTGATGCCATTACCAGGCAGTTAATTTGCAAAAGGCCAAGAATTAAGAGTTTGGCTATTTAAATGGCACACTAATTTTTCTCCAAAAGGAAATCCGCATTGATGAATAATTTAAATCCCAGTCTCCCTGCAAGTCTATAATCACGTGCCCTACAGAGACTGTAGTACATTCTACTGTGAGCATTGTGCAAAAGATTAGTAGCTCTGTGGTGGCAATGCTGCTATAACAGTGTGAATTGCACTTTTAATTTGTCTTCCCATCTGACAGAGCATCTTATTATACTTTACAAAATCTATTTTAAATTATACTTTTAAAATTCTCAGTTGAAGTATATTTACATAAAAAAGGTGAAGATTAAATAAATTGTTTTAAGTCATATCAGCAAATCATTTTAATGAGAACTTCCTTTCTTCTTGCATTTGGAAAAGAATGTGCATTTTATTCCCACCATGTTTAGTTCCAGTCAGTCAAAACCAGCAATGACTGGATACAATTTTTTTACAATATAGTCTAGATGTGAAATGTGTGATAAGCCCTACTTTGTGTCATAAAATTATGCAGGCTCTCTAATAACTAACTTGTTAGCTATCTTGAGGCTGAAAAGCATTTTATACAAAATCTTATATAAGAGGAAAACTTTTTTTCCCCCACAAGTAGCACTGAGCAGAAAATTATTACTTTCTGTTAATCAGATTTAATTGTGAAAGACTATACACACAAGGTCCTTAGGCACACTTTTTTAATAACAACATTACATTTCTTTTACTTTTTGCCCTTTCTTAACTAAATTATTGACATTTAGGAAGCATAATAGCTGGTCTATTTAATGGCACATCATTATCTTCCCATAGAATAATGCATACTATTCATTCTCTCATATTATTCATTAATCCATTATATTTATTCTCTCCTAGTCTTTGTGTAACTATGTAAAGAATCAGACTTTCACTGTACAAATGAGCAACATTTTGCAATATTCAAAATCCCCAATTAATATCAGTGACCTGTTAATTTGATGGTTCAGTTGTCGGTAGGATTACATGTTCCTTGGAGGCTGTTTGTTGTAGCTCTTCTCAGTTTATTTCTCTGGGCATCAGCTGTTAGAGTTAGTACTGTGCTAAGTGCAGTGCAAAAGCCGTGGATTGACAGCTTTGAAAATATTGCAAACTCACTGAAAATAAGAGTGATTTGTTAACAACCAGTGGACATTTATGTAAGGCTTCTGTGCGAATAGTGTTACATTTATGTGAAACAATTGTATTTAATACTTCCACTTATAAAATATATGGACCAGGTCCTTCGAGGTAAGGGGAGGTTTAGGAGGCTGCTGCCAGGGCACTTTGCTTCTAGCAATTCTTTTCCAGCAGAGTGCACCTCAGGGGCCGTAGCTGCTGATGTAGCCTTGGCTGAGGGCTGCCATGCCTCGGTGGGGTGGCAGGAGCTTGCTTTGCTGGAGGAAAGAGCTCTGAGATCAGGCCAGGGCAGGCAGGCTGCTCCAAATCATGTCCCTAGCTGTTTTGTTGACAAAAGGTGGTTCTACTGACTTTTTTTTTTATTTGCACACAAGACATAGCCTATGAGGACAGGCTGAGAGAGTTGGGGTTATTCAGCCTCGAGAAGAGCAGGCTCTGAGGAGACCTTATAGCAGCCTTCCAGTATCTGAAGGGGGCTGGCAAAAAAGCTGGGGAGGGATGTTTTACAAAGGCACATAGTGATACAATAAGGGGTACTGGCTTCAAACTGGAAGAGGGTAGATTTGGATTAGATATTAGGAAGAAATTTTTCACTCTGAAGATGGTGAGGCACTGGCACAGGTTGCCCAGGGAAGCTGTGGATGCCCCATCCCTGGAGGTGTTCAAGGCCAGGCTGGATGGGGCTGTGAGCAGCCTGGTCTAGGGGGAGGTGTCCCTGCCCAGGGCAGGGGGTTGGGACTAGATCATCTTTAAGGTCCCTTCCAACCTAAGCCATTCTATGATTCTGTGAAGTTATACTAGAATATTACCTCACAGTTATTAATTGTAATTGTTGGCAAGTCACAGTGTTTGGGTTCAGATCCAGATTTGAGCTTCAGAGAGCGCTGCAGGATATTTGGACCTACATTTCTGACTTCTGTCACCTAATGTGCTTTTTCATATTTCTCATTTGCCAAGCTACAAAAAATAAGTTTATGTAAATTTATTTTTTACACTGGTGTTTTAGGTCACTCTTCATTTTGCAGCACCCATAGATTTAGCTTGGCAGTTAAAGTAGAATTCATTTAAAAATGAGCTTTTATTGTATACCTTTCCGGCTTGCATTGCTGTAAATTACCCATATTTAAAACTAGTAAGAGAAGATATGTATAATCAAAGGGTAAATAATAAAGTCCAAAATGGACACCACTGTTTATGAAGACTTCATGTCTCCCAGGAACTGAAGCTGTAGTCCCACTTCCACAGATACTGGAACATATGCTGAGTTTTAGATACAAAAAGTTGTCCCAGTGCAGAGTTCTAGGCTAGAGTGCTCAACACTTTGCATATTTGGCCCCTAAGTGCATGCATGCTTATAAGCCGATCTTCTATGCGTATACTAAACTGCAATTAGACTTCATAAAGCTATGCAAGCATTTTGGAGGAGAAGTCTCACTACAGTTTTAAAAACAACTTCCACCATCTGCTTGGGAAAAGCAGTGGGTCGGTTTCTTGTGAACTTGGCAATTAAATATGCTAAAATACAGTTGTAGCAGAATAAAATGTTTGCCATACCTATTAAGAACAAAAACTAAAATCCAGCTAAATACCACCAAAACCTCAGACAAAGAGCTGCCATCTGGCTACCAGGTAAAAACAGAACTCTTGATACTCATAAACCACCCTCATTCAAATAGATTTTTAGTGAGGAATTTTAAAGCAACGGGAGTTAAGTTCTGATTAGAAAAGCAAATTTCTTACTTGAAGTCCTTAAAAGGCTGTAAAATATGTAAGACTATATATTACATGCTCTTTTATTTAGACAGTGTTTTTCTGGCTCTAAAGAGACGACAGCAAAAACTGCAGAAATTTCAGCAGCTCTCTGATCTTAAACAGATTGAGATCTACACAGAGACACGGTAGACTTAGTGCTCCAGCTCTTAGAATAATGAAATCACAGTTTCCACTGAGTGAACTGTCATTTCTGCTCCTTAAAGGAAAGCTAGCAAACATAGAATACCTTTTAAGGATATGTCAGGACTTCAGATATTCTGGAAAATAGTGTTGGGGAATAGACTCTCCGCTAAATCTCAGTGGGTTATTCAATTTCCAGAGCTGGTGTCTAGGAGTGTTCCATCAAGAATAATTTCAGTGGAGAACTCTGTGTATGGCAGAGGAAGAACGCAGTGAGCATTATGCTCTCAAACAAATACATCTCTGCTGCTCTTAGCAGGAGGAGGTAGTTGTCATAATCGTGTGAAAAGGAGGAGATTGCAGCTGTTTAATATACTCTTGCTTGGTAAGTAAAGGACTCCATGAGTGGGCTTCTAGCACTAGACTTCTACAAGGCAGATGTGTCTGTCTACAGTATCTCTAACTCCCTTTATAATGAGAGGAGAGAAACTTGCAATTGTAGGGATGATTCAGCAGTCTTTGGATACCTGTATTAAGCTGCTGAGAACCAGCTCCCAAATCTGACTTTTCCCCTTCATCAACTATAAAAGAAATGGAGACATTTAGATACCTAATCTTTAAAATGTTTTAGCTAGAACAGGTGAATCCCAGTTTATGTGGCTAAAACTATGTTGGCTGTCTGCTAAGAGCAGACAAGGGTGTGGAGTGGCTGATGCTGCAGCTGCCTTTCCAGCAGTGTGCTTGCACACTGTTTCCAAATGCCCCTTCCAATCTTTTCTTTCCTGGATGATGTTTAAATTGCTGTGATTAATAGGGCAAAGGTTACTTGTACATACCTCATCTTGGTGACGTGTCCTTAAGTGTCTTGAACCAGTTTGCTTGAAGGTGAATTGTTGCCAATTCTAAGCTGCTGATCCTTTTGGGGGTGTGTGACCCTCATTCTTATGTCCCTTGTGGAAGGAGGTGGAGGAATCTGTTGTTAAACTCAGATTTTCTTCTGGATGTTCAGCCCCTCTACAGCCTCTGGAGTGGTGGATGGGTCCGTGGTTACGGTTCTGCCTTCCCTCTGTTAACAAATTCTGATGTGACACTGAGATCAAATCCTTGACCTTGACTTTGCTGGGAGAGGGTGGCAATCTTTGCAGTAAAAATTTTACACATCATGGTCAAGTATGTCAGATACCGAAATGAAAAAGTCCCCTGATGCTATATCTTGTGTTATAGAGATTATCTGCATTTTCTCATTGGATTCAGAAATTTTTTCGTTGCTCTCGGTAGCAACAGATCTCATTTCTCACATAGAGATGATTTCTTCAGTGTTTTAGGGATTATTCCATGGTTAGCTCTTCAGTTTAGCTGAGACAAATGTCTTATAAATACATCCAATTGCATATTTACAAACATGGCATCAGTCTACTTCAGTGAAGACACCCTGAAAATTTAACTATTTCAAAAGTGACTGCTTCCATGTTGGTTGATATACTATGCAAAAGATGTCACAGCCATTAAGCTCAACTAAATCTTTAATAATCCTTAATAAAAGAGCTGCTTCCGGAGGAATAAACTTGCAAATAATGTCTGTGTGCTTATTTCGAACCTTCAGTGTGTGTCTGCCCATGTAGATTCTATGCAACCTTCTGGACAGTAATTTTTCTCTTATCTCATGAAGTGTTGAAAATTCCTGCAATTTTCATAGAAAGGTGACAGGTTTGTAGTCCCTGGGTATGTTTACAGTTTTTGTTAATACTACTCTGACACTCAATGGCACAATCAAAAGCAGTGATTCAGTTTCCCAAAGTCAAGACACTATGTAAAAAATATCTAGATGGACTTTCGGAGAAATGATAAACATATGCATCAACCGTTAAGGCACATTCAAAGATTCATCATAAATACTCTCTCCTTGCTCAGTGGATCTACAGAATAAAATTTAAAAGTAAAATCAGGTCAAGGTATTTGCAGAAAAGTTGAAATGTTCAGATTTATTTAAAGCATATTGACAGCACTTACATAGTATCCTGGAGAAATAAGGGACCATAGGATTGAATGTTCTTTTCTTCAAAATGTGAAAATTCAGTATTTTGTCTGAAAATTAAATTTTGCCTGCCAGATGGAGGCTATGTATGCAGTTAAAAATTTAACATGAGGGATACCAGAATACTGCATGGTATGGTCATCAGAGGTTTACATTACAAGATGTCAACTGATATGGACAGAATATCTAGTTAATGAGGACTCTTTAAGTCCTTGAAGAAAAGTCTCAGTTGCTCAATGCCCTGTACACCCTGGTAGATATTATGGTGGAAGGAGGATAGATGTTCTACTCTTTCCTGCTTATGATATTTATAAAATCTGAGCCATTCTGAATTGTACTGAAGTAGTGGGTATATTTAAGAGGGCAGGTAGGTATGCATGGCTCAGATTTCTTTTTAGTAAGTCTAAACACTTGGCTTGCCTTTGATCACTTCTGGAAAGCCTTAATTTAAAAAAAAATAAGCACAGATCTTTCCTCTCATTGTACTGGAAAAAATGCTAAAGGAATAAGAAATACAGTGAGTTTTAAAGTTGTTTCTCTCACTTTTTAAATATAATGGCCATTATAAACTTAAATACTTTTTGTAATCACACTGAATATTTTTCAAGAATCAGAGTTTGAAGAGACATTAGGTAGATTTTAAATCAGCATTGCACAACATACCAGCTACATCATAGGCTCATAAACAGAGAGATGAATTATTTCCTTGATTCTTGGATTATAATGGCATTTTGGTGTGATGTCTTTTTTGATGAAATATAGCTAGGTGATTCTTTTTCTGATGAACTGTGAGGTAGGCAGTTGCTTTCTACTGATTCTTCTATTGATAGAAAAATAATACTTCTGGGAATGTCAATTTGAATAATTTCTAATCTTTCTGATACTTTGATTTTTTGGCATGCATTACTGAACATGTAGTTAAGGGACATTTTTCACACTTTCTTTTTTACTGTGTAGCTGAAATGACTTCTTAGTACTTGAAGTGTGCTGTGCACCGACTTTTAAATTGTATCTCCAAAATTTACTTTAGCTGTAGTCAACTAATTCATAATTCTACAAGTACTCTAGGATTCTGCAATAGGGGAGACTGCCTATGGGATTTTACAGGAACTATGTTCACATGTATAGGGTGTTGTCCACTGTTTGGGGTAGATTGGTCAAAAATTAGCAGCTAAATCCTAGTCTTTGGGTCTCCTTCCAAGAGATTGCATTCATGGAGTGGATTCTTTCAGCACAATCTAGTGCTTGCATAGCATGGGTATGTTCCACATCTTCCTTCACATGTGCTTGGATACAATGGCCCTAGCTATGGTTAACTGTAGACAGTAGATTGCTCACCAGAAGTGCTGAGAGAAGGAAGTAGGATGGATAAAAGTAGGACAGATAAAGAATCCTGCAAGTCATTCATCATAAAGCTCCCTGGTTGGACCAAGCGGGTTAGGGTTTTTCTCCAATTATGCAGGACCATTTTCCTCTCCTACTTGAAGGGATTTGAGTTCACTTTTCCATGATTATGTCAAGGAATGACTCTTTAGTGCGATGGCTGCCTCACCAAATCATTCAGCTTTCAGTGGAATACAGGTCTTTTCTGTCTGTTCTGATGAATATTTAATCATCTCCTCAAACTGGAACACCTTGAACCAGAGATCTTAGAAAACTGCTATAATCCAAGAACAGAGTATGACCAAAAGCTGAACATGAACTAAATCCATGTTTTATTTCTAAAACTCACTTATTCCAATATGTAGAAACCATAGTCTGCAGTATGTCAGGACATTCTCATATGACTCCAAGCTAATAGAAACTAAGCTCCTATGACAGTATTTTATAATCACTTTGTCTGTGTAGATTTTGAATAATGTGGTTTTCATAAATAGCCTTAAAGATTAATTTCATCTGCATTGAAAAATACTACTTTTGTGTTTATAAGCACTTAATGTTTTGTATTTAGATTGTTTTCAGAATCAAGGATTTAGATGCAATAGGATTAAAATAAGACTTGGAAATACTGAAACAGTTTCAGGTTGTTGGCAGTCTATCTCCATCTCCTTGCCTCACCAGTTGTGTTGCCCCATTAAGACTATTCCCTGTGCTTCCATTTTACCTTCTGATTTGCACTTTTTTTCCCCTATCTGCATTACACCATTTCCGTGGGACTGAACAATCATTATGCCTTGTGCGAATATTGTCTTCAGTTGCCAGAATCTAAAGGATAACGTGCTTGTGGAAGCAGTGACCACGACACCCCCAGGGCTATGTATATGTAGATATACAGGGGAAAGGACAGAAAAGGTGAGGTTTTGTGGAAGCTCAAGATTGCCAGATGTAATTTGATTTTCATCAAATTTTCATTTGATAAAACCTAAATGAAAGTGCTTTTCTGTTTTGCTGTTGCTGAAATCTTTTTTTTTTTGGGGGGGGGTGGGTGTTGATGCATTTTGTGTTTGCATTGAGCAAAATTTTTGATCAAAAGAAAACATCTTATTTCTTTTACACACAGTATAAAATAGCAAAACAAAGACCTAGTCTTAGTCCTCAAAAATGTGAAGAAGCAGCTACTTCTGTACAAAATTCCTTTAAGACATAGGTCACCAGTATTTAGATCTCTCTTCTTACCTTGAGAAATTTGATTGTGCAGTGAAGGTGTGAATGGCTTGCCCCAAAGATTATCCCTTGGTGCTTTTTCTGTTTTGTATCAAACATAATTATTCAGAGAGTGACTGCAGTCTGGTGGGTGGGACATTCACCTAGGAGGTGAAGTATATATTTTTGATGTTGCAATGAATAATGAAGGTTTCTAGGGGCAACATTAGCTAAGAATCTGTGAGTGCCACACACTACTGCATACTCATTGGGATATTTTTCTGGAAGATGAAGGTTCATATTCCTTCAGCTACCTTCAAGGACCTGAATGTGGATTTTCCATATTTTGGATGAATGACTTATGCAGTATTATTAAATTAAAAGTTCTGTTGCCCTGTTCATCATTTTGCTTATTTAGTTTGATTTATTTTTTTCTTCGTCAGAGCTGTCTAGGTGACCTCAGTGCAAACGTCTGCATAATTTTTAATCAATGAAACTGCATTTTCTCAGCAAGTAAGTTACAGAACTTTCTTCCTGTTATAAAGAAATAAATTCCATCCCTCTTTTAATGCACTTCACAAGCTGAAAGTAAGAGTTAGGATGTTTTTTAAGTTAATTTGGACTAAAATGCTCTTCTGGATTTGAACTTTGCTAAAGCACCGTGCTTCTCTCTTCTCAAATCTTAGTGTGGGGTCATCTTTATTTTGATCTCCTTGACTTTTCAAATCATTAATGCATGTCTATGTATTGGTATCGTAGAAGCTAGAAGATGACAAGAATAAAACATAGTATTTGCATAGCATTTTTTTTTAAATAGTATTTCTCAACTGTCATGTTTAGAGGAATGGGTCAAAATAGAAAAAAAAATATACTGAGTCTCAGAGAATAACTTTTTTTAGTGTGTAGGCTCCTTCCCATACTGCCCTCAGATATGTATTTCTGAATTACAGCAGTCATGATAAATGTCCCATTTATCTTTTGCCTTACGTAAAAGATTTTCATTATATCTGAACAAAGAACTGATATGGCTGACAGTACACTACAAACATGCAGTGTTTTATATTTATTGGAGCAATACATTTTGGGTGAATTGCTTTCCCACTACATTTCATTCTTTGTTCTTGTATATGCTTTGCACATCTTGCAGTTAACGAGGTGATCAATAGTTTAAGATGACTGTTAAACTTTTGGGTCATGGCATACAATTTAGGTTCATTAGCTCTGTTTTATCTTAGGTAAAGTACAATGAAAACATAGGATTGGAAAATGGTACTGATCTCACTTAATGTGCAAAGAAGTGTCCTTTAGACACTTAATTTCTGTCAACCAGATTTTAGTTCTCTTTGTTCTACTGAAGAAGCTTGAATTGCCACCATCAATTACAACATATTAGACTGGATATAGAAAAGCAACCCAGCTACCACTGAAAATACCTGAAGACAATAACTTTGCAAATTCATGGCTCTTTTTTTTTTCCCCAGAAATATGTTAATGAGAATACATCTTAATTCCTGCCATTCACAGGAGACAGAGTTTTAGCAGCATTTGGGTTTCACAGTGAAAACAAACTACTCATTGCTGTGATACCAGCAAAAAAAGGAATGGCAATCTACTGTCATCTACTAAAGAGCAGAAGGAAATGAAAGAAGCAGTCATTTAATGAACTTTTATTTTCTTTTATCTTGATTATTCCATTTATCTTATGGCTTTTTGTTAAAGATATGTTTTTCTGCAGTAAGTGACTATCATAGTTTAGGCAGCATTTTTTAATTCACTTGTGGCCTAACCCATCTTGACCTTGAAATCTCAATTTCATTTTCTCTGTGAAATTTCAAAACTTACATAGGGAAATGAGGAGAAAATTCCCCTTTCCAGAATTTGTGACTTGTTTTATGCAAATTCTTTATATTCCCAGTTGGGCATTTATATTAATTAGACATGAACAACAATGATGTAAGTGAATTTATCAAAGTTAATGTAGCTATTCAGAATAAATTTCCATGCAGCATCTGTAGATAATTTGAAAAAAGAAGCATAAAATAAATACATAACCTCCACTGGTTATTTCCAAACCAAAAATCTAGCAATACTTGCCAAATCTGACTGTCCAGAAATTTAGGTTCATCTTTCTCAAGTTCTCAAGGCTTTAATAAATGAAAATGGATCCTTTTGGTTTACTGCCTTTATAAACCACATTTTCTCTGCATCTGCAAAGGATAATTAAAATTGCAGTTCTTATCTAATTATTGAACTCTGGGAGCTTCCAGAGAAACATCAAATATCAAGAAAACACTGGAGGAGCTGAGCTTGCTTCATTACGCAATAGGGTTCTGAAATGGAGGCCCATTGTTAGCAATCACAACTGCGAATTACGCAAGGAGGAATATAAAAAGAGCAAACATCCTTTACTGGATCAGCATGGTGAGAACAGTTTTCACCTTTTACTGGCAAGGATTGAGGAAAATGCAAGGCAGATAGCTGCTAAGATAGAATTAACAGATGCAGAAGGAAATACAAATGTTGGCTTAGACTGTGTGTTGTTTCTCTTCAAGTTATGAAAGCTGTGGTGATTTTCCAAAATTATAACAACATGTGATGAACTGCTGGTCTCAGTATCATACATATAGTTTCCTGCAAGTCTGGCAAGCACATAATCTTTTCCTTTGATGGTGATGTCAGTTCAATATCTGTAATTGTGACTGAAATGGTATGGAAATATTATTATACCATTTTTTTCTTAGTAAGTAATATATGTACAGTATTATACCTGTGCTCTAGTAAATTATAATGCTCCCTTATTAAAATTATATCATGATTTCACAGAAACAACATTCTAAACCTTCCTGTCTCACCATTTATCTTTAGAATTTTGAGTAATTTTCTGCTGACTTTTATTTATGGCTCTTCCTATATTGTACTAGCTAATTCTCATTCTTATCTAAAGACTCTTTTTAAGTCTTGCTTATTTAAAGAATAATGCTCTCTTAGTATGGGAGGCACATGGAAAGCCTTTTAAGACAGCAGTAAAAGAACTGTAGTGGACTGTAGGGCTCTTGAATGTTACCAAATTTAGATTGTCATTGACAGCAGAATAAGCATTACTTGGCTTACTTCCTAGGCAGTTCCAATTAATTACTATAAAATGAATAATAATAATAAAAAAGCTTTCTATCATAAATACTACAAACACTGGCTGTAACCCCTTCTTTTGAAACAAAATGCAAGGAATGCTGAACAGCCTTCTGTCTAATACTGGTGCTGTTAATGCAATTGTTACAAAAGTATTATGCCATAACCCTCTAATAAAATGAAATACAAATTAAATAATTTTTTTGTTCCACTGAGCATGCAGGAAAATGCAAATGCAGAGTTTGTTAGAAACAGTTAATCCTGTTGTAAATACGGTAACATTTGAGGATTTTCTCAGCCAAATCTGTATTAGGGAACAAAAAACATCTTGAGTCAGACTTAATTTACTCTAATAAGCTTCTAATTTAAGGATACTTTACATTGCTAGGCTGGAATAAAAGAATTTTAATTAATTTAGAATATGATCTTTATTTTTTTGGATAAAGTCCACCAAAACATACTTGGGCTCAGTTTTTAACTCAAGTCCTGCCTGCCAGGGCACCAGGAACCCAGTGCCTTCCCTCTGGGCCAGGGAATGTGGGGGGTCCTCATGGGGTGGGCAGGGCAGGTCAGGTCAGTAATTTCTTAGGCTTTCCCCTTAGGCCTCTTGTTTTCTGTTGTTCAACTAAAAGGGTCAACCTACGCAACCGGTTATTGGTAGCTTGGCTCCCAGACTCAGGGAGAAACTGTCAATAATCCAATGCCTGAGAATGGTTGGTATGGAGCCAGTAAAGTATCCAGTTTGACAGTTTTACAATAAGTTGTACTTTCCTTTGACAGTAGAGCTGCTGGTAAATTGGGTAGTACTCAGTGTGAAAAAAAACAGCAAAGCTCTTGTCTTTAATTTTCTGCATTGAAAGACAAGGGATTTGCTGTTTCACAAAAAGGAACAATTCACTGAGTAATTTGAAGTCATTTATTCTGTACTCTATGCTCTAAATTAGGGGGATGTACTGCAGGTAGCTGTTCCCTGATTTTGGCACACAAGCTGTCCTTCCCCTTGCTGTGGTGTCACGGTAGGAATAATGACCCTAAAATGCAGATCAGAACTTGTTTGAGGGCCTCCTGAGTGACAGGTCCCTTTCAGCATGTCATTGAGGTTTGCTGAGAGTCTGAAAATGCTTTTCAGATTAATCACAACCAAAAGGGCATCTTATCCAAGTATGAAATAATGATGATAATTACCTCCTTCCTCACAGGATTATAGGGCTGCATCTATATTAGCAAATAGTTTATCCCTACAGAGGTGATTCTGTAGACCCAAAGTGTTGTTGCTGAGGGCACAATGTCCACATTATGTTAATTTAATGGAGAAGGAGACTGTTTTCGACTAGCTCTTGTCTCCTGAACTGAACACTCTTAAACTGTTGGAATGCATTAGGTCCACTCTCAGGCTCATCTTCTGCTGTATTTTCATCTAAATGGGATTAATTTCATGTCCTCCAGAATCATGGTGTGATACACATCATAGTAAATGGAGCCAACTTGACAATTTGTTTGTAAAGTGAAGTGCAGCTCCAAACTGAAATGCTAACATAATTGCACCTTGTAAGAGTCTCTGATCCAGAGTGCTAGATGAGCAGAACACTATTTATTCATATGTCATGTCATTCACCCTCCTGTTGTGCTCTACCTGCAAATCCCAAGCTCCACATCATGGAGCAGGAAGATAAGTATAAACCTGTAGAAACTGCAGGTTATGACTGGCTATTTAATGAGCTCCTGGCCATCTTAAACTGCTATTGTAAGGCTGGCGTAGTACACACCAAAGTGAGTGCTTTGTTTCTGGAGCTACACTCACCTGGATGAAACTCAGGATTTTAAGGTCACTATAGCTCTTATGTAGAATCATAGAATCATAGAATTGTCAGAGTTGGAAGGAACCTTAAAGATCATCTAGTTCCAA
Organism: Rhinoptilus africanus; assembly: GCA_013400135.1. Lineage (NCBI taxonomy): Eukaryota > Metazoa > Chordata > Aves > Charadriiformes > Glareolidae > Rhinoptilus > Rhinoptilus africanus. Next base: position 30,595 of record VXBO01012979.1, read on the forward strand.
GCCCCTGCCCTGGGCAGGGACACCTCCCACTAGATCAGGTTGCTCAAAGCCCCATCCAGCCTGGCCTTAAAAACTTCCAGGGATGGGGCTTCCATCACCTCTCTGGGCAACCTGTTCCAGTGTTTCACCACCCTCATGGTGAAGATCTTCTTCCTAACGTCCATTCTGCTGTTATCCTTCAAAAGAGGGTGTTTGAAAAGGGGAAATGGATTTAATTTTTCAAGGAAGACTGGATGCCATTTAGATATTTCGGTCATCATCAAGCAAATCCTGATCTGACTTGAATCCATTCCTAGCAAGCCATCACAGGAATACTCTTGATTGCTTTTCCAGTATGACCTGGTTATTAATGATTTCTTATTATTTCAGAACACTGATGAGGAAATAGAGACTGAGAGGAGACTTCAAAATCGTATGGCATACAGCATGTTTCTCAAGACAGCATTAGTTATGATAGTATATGTGACAGACTAGATAGCATGCCAGGGCCAAAAATCCACCAATATTCGATAAAACCCTGCACATAGACAGAAAAAATGCTGTTAACGAGAAAGCTGAAAGTTCAGATTTTCCTTGTGTGCCTATGTGGCCATCGCTGTGCTGATTACAAGGCTCTGGATTAGCTACTGGACTTTGTGTTCTGCTTCCCAGCTGGTAGCTGAAGGTTGGTTGTGCTGCCTGGCTTCCTTCCTTTAGCATCTCTCAGAGTGAAAGAAGTCCTTTCCTATGCATTAGCTTAGAAATAGAGATTCAGATTATGTACCAGATCCATATTTGGAAGAGCCTGGTCTAACATTGGTCTCACTCTTTTTTCCCTGGAAGTGATGCCTATGGTGGCTGTGATGAGTGAGCATGTGTTAGGACTTAAGACTAAAAGGGTGGAGGAAAGTGTTCCATTACGGGGCTTCAACTAGGTTTACTCCCAGTTGACAACACTTCTATCTTCCTGGTGTGTCATGTCAGCTCTTAGAGCTGTTTTGGTCATTGCACAAGCAAGCTTCATATTTTTCTGTGATTTGAGCAACCTGTCATTTTTTTATTTACACTCGAACCTTTGCTTTCAAGTGTGGCCTAAAATGTGTAGGAGTCAGATAATAAAACATAGATTGGGCTCAGACCTACATATTATTTGTCAGAAGTGCTGCTTTACCTATTGACAGGTATAATTGTCATGGAAATAGCAGGGGGGAACTTAGTCTTACTTCTCTGTTCATCTGCAGAGGTCTGTCACAGCGTTATTTTCCAGAAGATTTCTTTGGAAAAACAAAATTTATCCTTCAGTAGGGAAGTCATGTAGTAGAGTCTGAATGGTTCCAGTGAACATACTAAATTTCAGGTCTAGCAAGGTCATGTAATACAACCATATTCTTACATACATCTAAGAATTCATACATCTAAGAATTCCAGAATTAGTCCTCCAGTATTGCTTGAAAGACATTATGTTTAAGATGGTAGTCACTTTAAAAGGATTTAATAATAACAGCATTTTTAAAATTCATGTGTTCACACTCTTAAAATACTTCTAATGGCATTGTTTAGTCTGTTTTTATTTTAAAATGCTTAATTTTTGAACGTACATAGTTTTTGTTTTCTACATTTGGACTCTTGAGGAAAACAAAACTCATCTTGTCTTGACAATTGTGATGCTTGCCAGTTGTATGCTTCCACCATGGCAATGTTAAAAACAACAGCAATAGGTAAAAAACAATAGGAAGGTTTTCAATTTAAAGCAAGAGTGATAGAAAAGAGAGTGAGTTCTAAAGAAAGTGAGGGAGTGTTAATCATGGAACAGTTACCCATGTTCAATAGTATGACTATGAGTCAATTAAGATACTCAAAAAGCAATTTTCATACTGAGTGGCCCACCAATACAGTACTGTGACTGTTTGGGTCATCTTAAATATTATAGAATCATCGAATCTATGAGACAGAAATGGCAATTATGCCTTGAAGATGTTGAAAAATAAGGAGGATTATTAATCTTAATCAGGTGCTCATCAGCATGGCCAATTTTGGTATGCAACCCAACGTGGGTTCAGGTCATGAGTGAGGACCATCAGTTTTTTTCACATAGCATATCACAGAGATTCTGTGACTTTTTTCTTTTTGATGAGAGTGAAATGACTCAGACTCAGAAAAAACCACTACACTAATGCACTTTGAACGAACTTGCTTATTGTTTTCTTTGTGAAAAAACTAACACTTGGCTTCCTGTACTAATGTACAAAAAGGGATCACGATACTGATATAGAGAGAAGACTGGAAGAGACTTCCTGAATCATGAAGCTCAGTGTCTTGATCCTGCCTGCTGGCAAGATACCATCTAATCCATTTTTTATGGATGTGTTTCTTGGCTTCACTGTGTTTATTTCCTTTCCTCAATCTCTGTTTCCCTTCATCCTTTGCTTTGCTCCTTTGCTTTGCTCCACAAGCCAAGCTCTTTCAAGTGCCTGCTGTGGTAGGGTCTTCATTCCTGTGACCATCAAGGAAGACTGTCCTCGTATGTTTTGTGGGTTCAGTTTTTCTTTCGTGAAGATGTTTGGCCAGAGTTGCTTGGATTATTCTGGGTGATACTTTAAGAAAATGCATACTCATCCTTCTTTGTCTTTATTAGAAATATATCGTTTAGTAATTTATAGGATTTGCCTTTTTCACAGCCATCTCATGTCACGTAGATATTGATGTACTCTAAGTGATCAACTGAAATACGGTAGTTGTTTTTTACATGTGTCATTTCAAATGATGAATTCCCAATTTGTAGCAGAAATGCTATTAATCCCTAGTACTCCCTTTCAGTACTACTCGCTGTTATCGCGCCTGGATCCACCTTTCAATTCTTGTAGTAATCCACAGATTCTCTGGCTTAATGTGTAAGTTCCGGAGTGACACTGCAGTAAATGCTTTATCTAAATCCAGACAAATTATATCTACTTCATTTCTTTGTCTGGAAAATCAGTTATCTTATCAAAAAACCTGTCAAGTTAGTCTGGCACAATCTACCCTTGGTAACACTGCTACATTTTATCCTATGTTCTATTTACTTCTCTGTCTTTAATTTATCTTTTTCTTCAAAGCCTGTTCTCAGCTCTTGCAAACTGAAGAGGTCAGACTAATAGGCTTACACTTGCCTAGATCATTTTCGTCCTTGCTTTTAAATATGAGCACTTCAGTTGCCATTCTCCGCTAATATTTGATGTTTTCTCTGCCTTGATAGATTTGGAGGCTTATCTCTGCCACTGCAATGGCCTTTATGAAATCACAGTATACCTAGTGATTCAGGTCTCAGTGAGACATTTTGTTCAAAGCCCATTGAACCACTATCCTTTTTTTTCCAGTTAAATTTTTGATTGGTTAGTGAGATGTGAATTCAGAAAATTTAAATAACCATCTGCAAGATGATCACATGGAAGATATAAGCAAATACTACTGCCGTGATGATTAAGTGAATAGATAGTTCCCCCCTACAATTTAAGGCTTTCTTAAGCACCGAAACCAGGAGAGAAAGAGTTTAAAGTGGCATAATAATATGAGAGAAAATGATGTGAATTGGGGCCTAAGTACCTTCTAATACTGAACACTTAACTGTGAGAGTTTATTTCACAAGGGTGTAGGACATCATTGGGCAAATTAAAGATATTGGGATATCTTGGATGTTTAAATATTCTGTAATGTTTTATATTAGCACTTAAAACCACAATGAATGGGATGTGCAGGTCTAATGATAGATTATTACTGTCAGTTTTATATTTTCATAAATATTTAGAGATACAGAATCTAATCCTGCAAAAATTAATGACATTTTCTTTCTGTGTACTTAGTAATGCGTCAGCATGAGTGTTCATCAGGTGGACACTCTTTTGCTGGTCCTGATGAAGTGACCAAGAAAGAAATTTAATATATACACAGCTAAATACATCTGTATTTTTTGAGTTGAAGCTGGCTTGGAGGACAGTGCATATCTTGTTTACTCTTTCTTTGCTTTCTTTATTGCTTTCAGTTAGGTATTGCATCTGAAAATTAATGAAGGTGAAAATTACAATCAATTGTGTCTACAAAGAACTGGTGCTAATCTGGAAGCAGGGGAGATTAACATTGATAGCAGTTTAGAGGGAAGGCCATTCATCAGTATCATCTGAATTTTCAAGTCGATATCATCACAACCATATATACCCTTTTGGGAAGAAAAAGTTTTCCCCGTAATCTCTCAGGGTTCCTAGCAGAAAGGTGGCATACAGCTAGGTGGCTAAAGCATTTTATACCTCTGGCAATTCAAGCATCTGTGTTTATCAGATTTTGGAAACAATAATATATATGTAAATTTCACATCCAAGTGCTATGAGATACTGCAGGCAAATGTAATTACCTGTATTTGCCTCTGTCTCCAGCTTCCTGCTACTGGGAAACTAATTGCAGTATGTAGAGAAAAATGTTTTTTACTTTCTTGCATATTTTCATATCTTCCATAACTTTTTATTTTTCAGATATTTGAGATATTTTCTTTCCTCGAAACTCTCTCTTATAAAACCTCACTTACAATTCCTTTTTCAAGAACTCGTGTTGTGTATATACATCTCTGTTGGGGAAAGTAAGTGCTTCAGTTTAAGGAAGTGCTTAAGTCTTAGTGGTTTAAATAAAAGACAACTATGGGCATATATGTCAATCATATGCATAAGTACTTTTGTAAAGAAGAATTCATTTGCCTCAGTGTCTTAAGTCTTTGCACACTAGCCTTTCAAAAGCCCTCCTTACGCATTAAGCCTAAAATTGTTCCATCTGCTTCTCCTGGTACACTTCAGCTGAAAGTAACAGTGACAACCTTGTTGTATTGCTTTGCCAACAATGCTTTAACGATTTCCGAATATTTCTCAATAGCCACGCTAAGCTCTCTAGGGCTACTATTAAAAGATCCCCACTGGTAAACGACAACTTTTTCAAAAAACCCCACAAACAATAACCCCCACCCCTTTTGCTTGGCATACAGAGATTTCCTGTGTGACTCCTACATAAGCCCTGCGTGCTTTGCGAGGTTAAATGCCTGTTCTATGTCTTTGCTTGCCCACCTAGACCAAAGAAAGTGGCTTAGGAGAACAGGTCTGTGTTTTTCCCCCAGCTTCATTCCAGAATCAGAACACACTTTGTGTCTGTTACAGGCTATGATGTATGAAGCAGAAAGAAGATTGATTTTCACAAGCTACCTTGTACCTGAAGTAATGAGAGAGGCAAATTACTTGTTCACTGAGCAAACATGACAGGAATGTCATAGAGGGAATTTATATATATGCAAACGCACAGGAGTCACATCAATGTTACTTTTACAAAGTGACCTTATCCACCAGAGGGGCATTTTTAAATCTGCATTAGCTTACACACGAAAGGCTAAATAAAACTGCAAATACCTGCATTGCGTGGGATGTAGAAACTAACACAACTAATAAATAATGTAAGATTCAAGACAGTATGGAACATAATTTAAATGGCTGCATTATTTCTGTTCAAGAGACTTGGGGTCAGAAGTGATTTCTACTACTCATTTAGGGTTTCTCTGAAGTAGCAAATAAAATATTCGTCATAAAAAGAAAAGGAAGAGAATGTGGGACTAGTTTTCTATCAGGTTTTTGTCTCTTAAACATTTCATCAGGATTGAGTAGAGAAATAGGCTTTCTCTTCTCTTTATGAACACTTGCATTTACAGGGTGTATGTGTTTGTAGAAGACAAATGGATCTTACTGATGCTGAAAGTTTCTACATATGTAAAGCAGGAACGAATGAATTTTGAACAGCTTCACAGAAGCTGATGTTTGTAAAGAAAAGGAAGAAAAGGAGCACCAAAGAAAAATGCTGTTAGTCCTAGGAAACAGATGAGAATTTTATTTGTGTACAGAGCTCTTAAAGGAAGAATGAAAGCTATTATTTCCTTATGTTTTTTTTTTTTCCTCAACAATAAAGATTACATGAGGTTACATTTCACTTAAAATAGGAAAGCAAGGCAATTTAGCACTGGCTGTACAATGTAAGGCAACTCCCATGTGATTCTTCTCTATTTCTGAACTGTTGGAAAGGTGGCTGATCTCAATCCCAGAAGCAAAGAAGGAAGAAAGCAGAAACTCAAAGACTTACGGATGCCACATTGCTGCAGTGAAATTGAAAATACACATCTGCACATGGCACTTTGAGTACAGCCGAATAGTTGGGCCACATCTGCTGTTGGGAGGGGGCTGAGAGTGAGATGCAGCAGTGATGAGGAGAGCTTGTGCAACCTACGAATGTATTCACAGTTTGCTTCTGATGAGCCACAGAGGAGCAAGATTTCTGCTGACACAGCAGTCTGTGAGGCTTCTCTGCAGCATCAGATGTTTTTTCATCCTGGGGAAACATCCTGCAATTTTTAACCTATTTTTGTCATCAATCACCAAAACAGTCCATCCTTGAGTCCATTGTACCAGACTGGTGATGGTCTCATGGAGCATGCTTTAGGGGAAAGGAATCTTATGGCGCAAAAGTAACAAATCCTATGAAAGTAACAAATCTCATTCATTGTGTTATGGTTAGTGAGCTTGTCATGGCAGTGTCATCTCACACTCAGCCACTGCCTCTTTGAATTATGTGGGTGACATTCTTTTGTTTTATTTTGAATGTGTCCCTGGAACCACAAAAGGAGCTATCTTTCTTTTTCCGTGCCTCTAAGCACATTGAAAAATGAACAGAAACATGGCAGCCTTTCATTTTCTCTTTTGTGTGACAGTTCTGAGAATTCCTTGGTTTTATTTCCAGTATGTTTGGGTTAGAAACTGAGGGAAACTTCTGTTAGACATAAAGTTTGTATTTTTGTGTAAAATTGATTTTCAAATGTAGACATCTCCTATAGGGTGGCTGTTCTCAGTTTTGATCACCTTTGGTTTATGTAGCATTATTGAAGGCTGTAAGAATCACAGCAAGGGAGAGGTTCTGCAGAAAGAAAGGTAAATAAAAGAGGAAAATGTCTCACAGAGAAAAACATTCAGGTTAATGGCTACAGTTTGTCTGTGGAGCTCTGCATCACCTCTAGTAAAAGTAGATCTCGTTTCAGAGCTCATTTGTTCTATTTAACACAACCTGTTATGTTAGTGTAATAACAGTACAGTAATGGTTGACATTTTATTTCCTGGATGTACTTACTTGACGTGGATCAGGGTTGCAAGAGGCTAATAGTTATGTTTCAGAGCTGAGGTCAAATCCTATCTAGTTCCAGTGTCGTCTCAGTGCTCTGTCACGGGCTGCTTTGCAAAAAATACCCAGCATCGCACTTTCTGAGCCCAAGGTGACAATGCATACGCTCAGATACTGAGCATCTCATGGTCTTTGTTATCTAGCTGTTTGCCTGCTTTGCTGATGAGGTGCATCTATCCCAGCCCCCTGAGTTTCTTGGACAGCAAACCCTTCATTTTTTTAATTTCCAGGGCTCTGTTGTTACAGGGTGGCTTCTGTGTGTGGACCAGCACTGCTGGCAGCAGAGTGCTTCCTACCTTCCTTGTGCGTATGCAGCCGCTCATCTGTCCTTGGGCTGACCGTTGTTAGTGGCCAACGCACACAACTGTGGGTCTAGTGTTATACTGCATAATTAGTTTGCAACCTAACATCATCTTCCAACTTTTTATTTGAGCTGCAGAGATTTTTTTTCTGTACTTTGCTGATGGGCTCTGAACTCTTAGTCCTAAACTAGAACCGATACTTGCACTAACTTTCCCGTGAATTGTGCCTATTATGCGACTGCTAAAAGGCAAAGTTACGATTTTTGTCCTTCTGAAGGTGAGTACCACAAATAAGTAATGCACGAGAGTGTAACAGGCTTGCGGTACGGAGAAGGTGTATTGTTTTTCTCATGACTGGAAAATCCGGCAACAGCAATGATCCCAGATTTTCTGCATCTAAGCTGAAACCCTGCCTTTGCAGAATGGTTTCTCCTCTATTCAGTGCTGGCTTATTCCTCTTTGGTCTGCTGGCCTGTGGGCAGAGGTTTGTATCTTCACTCTGCCACCTACCCTGAGGGGCTACTGTTCACAGGCAGATAGGTTCGTTTTCTCTTTCCCCCTGGGCTACTGTTTTTCCTTATGTATTTGCATTTTCTACTGTGCATTTGCTGCCAGCCTCGCAGTGCAGGGAGTGAACCTGGCATCAGCAGAGTACAGGAGGCAACTGTATTAGATTGTACTTTGCTTAATGGTGCAAGTCCCACTGGGTTTTGAGCACTGTTGGATAGGTGAGGAAGAAAGATTTGATTTTAATGAGAGGTGACTTGTCATCAGCATCATAACAGGTGCTGTTAGAGAATCCAGGAGTGAAAGCGTTAATTCATATTCTGTTCACAGAGATAGCTGTGAAAGAGCATATGCTGAATGTGCATTCCAGTTTATTTTTTTTTGTTTTTATTTACAGTGACAAATAATATATTTCCCTTTAGCTTTGAGTGCTTCATAAACCTGGAGCTGATGATGAATATGCAGTTTACACTCCGAAGGCACTGGAATCAGTGCAAGAAAGCAGAGCTTTGTGTGGTTCACAGCACACTGTGACCTCCGCTGTGGTTATTAATCAGTCAGGCTTTCAGGGGCACATCCACCATCCTAGATATAGCACTTGCTTACTCCTCTCTCTTTTTCCCTGTTAAATGTGATATCTGAACCTCTGGGAAACACACTGTAGATGTGTGACTTCTGTCAAAGGATGCTGAGTTCTGTTTGCACAGAATTCAGGTTTAAAAGGGTTTGGTACACTCCTCAGTGGGTTCTTAATTTGAGTCATAGTGTTTTGTTACATACAGCCTGGTGCGGAAATATGCCAGTGCTTAACAAGATCGCATCAATCTCCTGGAGAGCAAGATTGGCAGTTTTGCGGGAAGTGGTCTGGTTACAAGTCTGGAAATCATGAGTGGAGTTGTGGGGTGTGTGGGGGGGTTGCCTTATCTGTGTGTAGTGTTCTGTTAGAAAGCAATTTTCTCAGAGGAGAGGAATGGCTTTGAAGGAATGGAAAGAGATTTGGGACTTCAAACAGGCTACCTGTTAATTCTGTATTAGAGCAGTCTGCCTTTCACAGGGTTGTGGTTGCCCAAGATAGTGTTGTACACAAGCAGAGCAAAAGAGATGATTTTAAATTCCTTTGGGCTTCTCACGAACAGAATAGGAGACAAATGCACAACCACACTGAGGCAATGCAGTTTTTTCTGCTCAGAAAGGCACTCTAGTTCCAGGCATTACAAAATAGCAATAATTTTGTTCAAGTGATTAAATTTGCAGCTTTACTAGTATAAGTAATTTGGAATAGGCATCATCATCCTATTGTCCTATCAGCAGAAACACGGCCATTGTGCAGAGCTGTTTCTTAGCCAGCTCCCTAGGGCTCTTCTACAGAGAATGAAAAGTGAGAGAAGGTTTCATTATTATACCTCTTGCCATTCTCTGCACAACTGTAATCCTTAAGCACTAGAGCCTATGTTTCTGAACTTGTCTTTTTGGCAGGTGGAGGGGTATTTTGTCTTTAGAGGAGGTTACTGAGAAATAAGTCATGTGTTTCCTTGTGCTTGAGCCACCACGGTGGCTTGCTGTCACAGTGAAAACATCACTGAGCAAGATGAGGGTAGCTGTGTGCAATTTCCCTTGGTGCAGTAAATCAAATCTTTTCATTACCCACAGATAGACAGGAGAGAGAATAGTGAATCTGTCCTGCTTGAGTCTATGTTTCCAAACCACTCATGTCTTCCTAACAGGGTTTCTCTGTGGGATAGTTCATGTGTGTGCTGGAGGTATATTCAAATCTCTTATCTCCTTACGACTTGTGGTCAGAATCCAAAAAGAGTTGCTATCCCAAAAGCTAAAAACTCCACTGCATGGTCAGAGAGGACCACACTGACCATGACTGGCCCTAGACACACCAGTGGAACTGCTCTGTTCATCAAAACCTGCAGCATAGCTGCATGGATTCCTCCTTCTTGTCAGCTTAGGAGTCTGCTGCGGTTATGAGCACTGCTTTTGCCTTGAGAGAAATGTGATGAGTTGAGTTGTTGGATTCTCTTGGTACTGGCCACGGTGGAGGAACGCTGGAGGACCAGGGAGGGACATTACGCGAATGCTCTATATGATATACCTCATTTAGAGCGAAGCAGAATTTAAGACTCAAGGGTTGTCAGCCAGCCACTTATAAAAACTTCCTGAATTCTTCTTAAATTAAGACAAAATGTTTTTTAAAGAAGTCTTAAGATAAATACTTATTTTTGTGTGTTTTTGTTTTCAGGATGAATAAGAGATACTTACAGAAAGCAACAAAAGGAAAACTGCTAATAATAATATTTGTTGTAACGTTGTGGGGGAAATTAGCATCTGGGGCAAATCATCATAAAGGTAAGAAATTCCGTTCTGTTCCGTTATACTGTCATGTCTACGCAACCTTTTTTCCTTATGCATATTTGTGCCTCCTGGTATGGGTCCACAATCAGGACCAAAGGAGGAGAACTTTCAATAGATAGACTTTTAATAATTTCTTGAGAATTTAAGTATTTCCGTCCCATTTTCAGCCTTGTCTAATTTTAATAATGTGTTGATTCTTTTGTAATGACGGTGCAGCTGAAAACATGGTAGAAGACAGTAAAGTACAAAAATCAAATAATAAAATCTGCTTGTCTCATCAAAATAGTTACATCAGATAGCAAATATGTGTGCCACAAATTAATACCTGGAAATAACCTTAGAAAGAAGCAATTTTTAGTAACATGTATTTTGCTGCTGTGTGCGGTTATCTGTCAAGGCTGACTTCGTGGGTAATGTGTGCTGAATGTGATTGTTTCATCACCAAAAAAAAAAGACCATTGGTTTGCATTAGGCCATTGCAAGAGGCCATTGCATAGTTTTTCTATGCTTCATTCCTAACAGTGGCCCATAAACTTTAGTAACTTGTGACAATGTGAGACTTGTTTCTTCTTAGTCATTCCAGCCCTTAAAATCTATACACAAAAGCAGAAGGTGCGATGGCTTATTGAAGCTTGTAAAAACCTCTCCCCCTCCCTTTTCTTTCTTTACTTTTTTGCTTTGTTTATTTGTTTCTGTAAACCCCTAATGCAAGCAAAAACCTGTCTGGATTCACATCCTATTGCCTTCTTATAAGCTAATATAACTTAAAATGCGATCTGCAGCATAATATGATTTTGAAGGCCACTTCTCATCTTCATAGAGTGTCTGTTGGCTGTTTGTCCGCTTATTCAAGATCAGGATAAAGTCTAACAATTTGAGTAAAGGTGGGACATGAAAATTAATGAGAGATAAAGAGTTAAATAGGATTCCATAACACCAGTCAGTTCCTCTCTCTATGTTCATGTATGTTTTATAATGTTCCTTCTGATGACAGGACTTTATGATCAGGTATTTTATATATCCAGCTGCTAGATATTTTTCTGCTGTGTGAAGATATCTTTCTTCAAAATTCCTCACTGATTAAGGACTTCAGGATGCAGAGGCACTTTCTGCAAAGTCTTTTGTGAGTTGCAATTTGGCTGCAGACAAAACAGATTCTGATGTGGTCCTGCAGGCCACCAAAGATGGGCATCATGCCAGACAGGAACCGTGCTGACACCCTTTGCTCAACCGTTGTTTCCCCTCTGAAACAGAATATGGATTTGTGCTGTGGCTTGCCATTTCAGGGGTCTGTTGAAAAAGAGCCAAGATAGCCTAGCCTGGATTCAGAATTCTTTTGTCTTTGATTATCTTGGTTTTAAAATCAAAAAAGCTCATCTCCAGATCATTTTGATGCCGTTCACAAAGGCTGGTCAGGCTGTGCTTGCCTCAATCCACTTCAAACATTGCCAAAGTACGCTTGCTACTTTTTTTGAAAAACTGATGAGTAAAACCTGTCACAAAGTATTTCATGGAAACAAATTAGAATCCCAAAGACTATTTGGGAAATTAGTGCTTCATAATTGAGAATCAAATGATCTCCTGCCAATTTTAGCTTTCCAGATATATTTATGCAAGGGAAGCCCCAGCAGAGCTATACCGTTAATTATCTGGACAGTACTTGCTGTTTGAGACCCAGCCTTAGAGCAGAAATAACTTGAGAAATATTGAATTTGATGTTTTTAGATTAAAAAAAATATGCACATGAGCCCCCCTGCAAAATCAGGTTATTGGCTTTAGGGACTTCTTTACATTTCTGCAAGTTAACAAAAAGCTTTGCTTCTTCTTTTTCTTTAAGTTTTAACTTTTCACCCTTTAGCAAAATATATAAAGAAGTCTTGCAGGGAAGAATAGTAAGAAGGAGCATGACTTGAGTGTTTAATTTGTAAAAGAAGCTATTGTACATGTTCAGATTCTTTTGGAAAGGAAAATAATATTCAGAAGGATTTTGGCTTGTGGATTTAGTAGATTTGCAGATCAGCTACACTCACTGTATATGGGGGATTATTTTAAAAAGCACAAATCAGAGTTACACAGCTCAACTACCATTGATTTCCAAAGAAACTGTGAGTTTACCTTCCCATTTTATCAAAGAAAATGTTCCTCCTAGACTAATAGCGGAACTAGAGCTACAGTACATTCAAGGAGAAATTGACACCCTTCACCTTTGCATGGAGTTTCCAAATACTGAGAAATATGTAAATTTCTTTAGTGATAATTATCCCTAGCATCATAATCTTAATTTATACAAGTCCTTACTAACATATTGACATGACAAACCCTAAAGACTTTGAAGGAGCCCTTACAATTTCAAAGATCAATAATCTGCATTTTAAAAAATCTTTACTATCCTATTGACTTAGTCATGTTATGTATCAGTTTCACCAACTCTCAAACCGTCTCTTTTTCCGAAAGCTGGTGTAAAAGAAAAGAAAAAGAACAAGAAGATCATCAATGTGTGAAATATTGTTTAACGAGCATTGTGCTCTGTAGACAGACTTCAGCAGGGATATAGGCAGCTGACTCTGACAGGCCGTCTCTAGGCTTGTTGTGCTTATTTCAAGGATAAGGCACAAATGAGAAATCCCAAGTCAGCAGCAAGAAAACCAGAGGCTGAGGCAGGGCACGGGGAACCAGGCTGTGAGGTCCAGTTGAGCAACCAGCAGGATTACAAACTGGGATTTCAGATTACATTTTTTTCAGTGTCAGGTGTGTGGGTGCCAAGTCCATGCTTCTTTCTCTTGCGAAGACTGTTCTGAAGACATGTCTGCCCCCTTACATCTTGGCTGATTGTTAAAGCTTCATCAGTCTGGACAGAAAGTCTAAGAGATAAAATAGATAAAAACTCACAGCATTTAAAACAAAATGCAAAGATCACTCTTTTGCTGCACACAGGATTATGAGTTCTGCGTAGTTCCTGGGTGTGCATATATTTATATTCCATTTATCCCTTCTTCTGAAAAGAAATGTGAACTCTGCTTTTTCTTTTTCATTTTGCTGGAGACCTTGATACTGGTGTGCTGTGTGTGCCTTACCTGAGTATGTGCACCTGTGAACCGCCCGCAGGGCCACAGCCATTTGTGCAGCAGTAGCTATGTATGAGGAGACAAGTCAAGAGTGGCATATCAGTCTTCAAAAGGATGTTGTCAAGGTTATGAGTCTAAGAACTGATATACCTTGAGGGTGGCTGAAAGAAATCCATATGGGTATTTTATTATAAGACCGATCCTGATCCTCCTACTCATTGCTAGCCTTGGAAAACAAACCTGTGCAAACATATAGCGTTCACCAACAGATATAGCAGGCAGGCGTCAGTTCAGCATCACTGCCTGTTTGCTATTTCTGTCATAGGGAACATGAATTGATTTGGTGACCATTGTATCACAGTCCATGTTTAAGGTTTCAAGTGTTGGACGGGTCCTTTTGAGAAAGAAATATACTGATAGTCCCTTACAAGCACTCCTTTGTAGACAAGAGGCTACCACGAGACACAGTTTCTACTGTAGAACTAAAAAATCTTTCAAAATCTGTATTTCTTTGAGCTTTTGGGGATTACTAAATTGTTTTTTTTACATTGATAACACAATAAGGTCATGTAAATACATTAAGGGTGCTTTTGAATCTAAACATAATTTAATATTCCTCAAAATACAAACCAATAAGCTTTATAATAAATTTTAAATCCCTGGACAAAATAAAAAGCTACTTAAAAATATGTCTATTCATGAATGCATACATGCTGGAAGGACTTTGTTATGCAACCAGAAAAGATGCCAGGTAGATAAATAAAGTAACTGAGTATTTTTGGGCTTACTAGATGAAAAGGCATGACAATTTACTTTCATTTAAAAAATTTCACTCAGAAGCTGAGCTTATTCATCTGATGCCTGTCATACAGTTAAACTAAACTCTTGATGGTTTGTGATGCAAAATTGCTACTCCTCTTTGTCTGTGAATTTGCACTAAAGCAGAAGTCTGAGAGAATGTCTCACTATTCACAAGGAGAAAATGAGTCTCCGTGTCTCCTTGCAGAGAAGCAGCTGCTCTGAAGCCCAGCTGAATGAAGGAGCCACCGAGCCTTTAAAGCTGAAAGTTAGCTCACCCTTCCTGGTTGACTCTGCCTTTCTCAGCTGCCTTACTAGGGCAGAAACACTGACATAGCCTGTGCCACTCATGTCCCTGGAGTTTGGGAGTGGGTATGGCTATGAAAAGAAAGAAACCCAGCAGTAGCAGTGTCATGCTTTCGGGTGGTACTGATGTGTCTATGTTCATGGCTGGACTTTCATTAGTGGTTATCCTCTTCTGTGTTCACCAGGTCTCTTTCTTTTTGTTTTGTGAAAACAGTACAGTGCTGGAAAGCCTAAGGAACTGTCCAAAGACTTTAAGTCTTTGTGGAACTGAGTTAGAAATCCCACTTAATCGCAATCATTGTCCCTGGGTATCTAATTTTCTTTGGGTAACTCATTATTTCTGCTTGCTCTATAAGAGCTTTTAAGTCTTATGTCTAGATTTGTCATGTCAAATATCTGGATATTTGATGAAGATATCAGGAAAAGGAACCACAAGGTGGCAAGCCCTGAACAGGACTCCATATAGTCTAACACGCATTCCACATGTGTGTATCTTTGAGAATTTAAATATTTTTTAGGGGAAGAAATCTCATAGTAATGAACAGTATAATCAAATGTGATACCGTAGGCCAGTGTGGGCAGCAAACACCTGGTTCTGGAGAGAGAGGGGAAGATCTCGTAGCCCTTGCAGACAGATGGTGTGGTGCGATTTCGTTCTTGTGGCTTCTAGCATTTATCGGGGCTCCCTTAGCAAGTGCAGTAACGCTACCACTGTGCTGAATCAGCATGTGACAGGCTTCTGGCTCTGCCTGACCCCGGGGCTGTGGAATTGATTTGTTCCAAGGAGGGATAATATAGCACTTTGTTAAAAGCTATGGTAATGGCCTGTGTGCGTTGCCTCAATGCCCTCATGCCTCTTACGTGCACATGGAGTGAAATTCACTGGTGACTGAGGACAGCTGTTTAGATGGCCTAATCGGTGATTTATGTCATATTTCATAGAATCATAGAATCATAGGGTTGGAAGGGACCTTANTATTTGTGCTTCCTTTGTATCCCTAGGGCAGTGTGAGGGACTTGAGGCATGCTGCTGAACCTTGTGCAATGCTTTCCAACCTCTTTCTGTTGTGCATTGGGTCTTAAAGATACCGTTGATCCTCTGATCCTTGCAATAGAACTTTCTCCTTACAGTTATCCACTAACTGATATTCATCTAGTCGTCTGTGTGTAACTTTATTGCTATACATGTAACTCCATGTTCAGATGTTAGTATAGAAAGTCCAGTACTGGCTTGCACACCCTGGAGTCCCAGGACAAAAATTTATTATCAGAAGCATTAGATATTCTGGACGTGAGTAAATGTACCTTGAAATTTACTAAGGACAATGCCTAAGTGGAGATGATTCTGAGCACCAGTGGTTGGTTCTTACTTGTTTTCCTGACTGGCTGTTTGCTGTATGTTTAAATCTGAAGCAGGAGAGCAGAAGACATTGTTTTTCTTGTGTTGAGTGCTTGCTACAGACCAAATGAAACTGTCTTGAGTGGAGAAAACCTCTAGAGCACATGGTTGGTTGGGTAGAAAAGGAGACAGAATAGCTTGCAGAAAACCTACAGCAGGAGCAGACTGGGGGAACAGCTGAGGCCTGATGAAGAGGCAAACAGCCAGCATTTTGAGGTGATGGAAAGAGAGGGACTTAAGGAGCCAGATGTGATTGTATTGAGGGGTTCTGGTTTGAGGGCAGACTTGGAAAGAGGAACCCATAACACCAAGGGCACATTTATTTATAAGCTCTTTTATTTGTGTTCTGCTTTACTCAGCACCACTGTGTTTTCTCTGTTTTAAAATACGTTTGTGTCTACTTTATAATAATGACTTTGAATTAGTAGTCCTGCTGAAGTTTTAGGGTACCCTGTAAGAAAAGGTCTCCCTCAGACCTCTGACTGTGTTTCGTATTACTGCATTTTGTATGAAAAAATCATCTTAAAAGTTCTCAAACATTGTATCACCGGGAATATTGCAGAATATATGTAACTGGTTCTACTACTCAGAATCACACTGGAGGTTACAATCATTCAGAAGGGCTGGTGAAGGACTGTATCAGTCATTTACTCCGATGTCTTGTTATTGCATTAAGACTGTGCAGGTTGCTAACAACAATGTTCAGAAACATGGGTAAATACCTACAACGAATTGCAGCTAAATGATGCTGTCTAGTTTACTTTATTCAGGAAAATTAGGGGTTACCTATAATTTTTGTCTAGATAAGAATAGCCCTAACCAGTACATGTGAGACGTCTGAAGAATTCAAACCTCTGTCTTTCTGTAGAAATGCCTTCATCATGAAGTTATAGTGTTTTAGTATGAATGTACCTTTGTCCTTTCTGTTGAGGATTTTACATTGTGCAGAAGACAGCATTCATAATGCAGAAATGGAGGGTGTTTGTATTAAATTTTAAAAGCAGTAAGTACTCTTAGTGCAGAGGACAGAAACCAGATAAAAGACATCCCTCTTTCCAGCTGAGTAAGCACTAGATACCCACATGCTCCCTTTTCTTCTCCTTCCTTCCTTCCTAAAGGAGTTCTATTGGAGGTAATGGCATTCTTTGGGGACATAAGATACCTGGTTTGAACCTCTTTGAGCTGAAGAGGGCACTGAAAGCAGATCTCCCAGTTCCATGGTATGGGCTCTGATACAAGGCAGCAGCAGTACTGTTTTTTCCTCAGTTTGCACTTTTTGGAAATGCCTTTACCGTAACACCTGATGAGGAATCTGACCCTGTGGGTAAATTGCATGTGTTCTACATGCACCTCCTGGTTGTATTGGCCTGTCAAAGGATATAAAAGTTGTTCTGCATATCCCAGGTTCTTTACTGGAATTAGGTGGGAGAAAACTGCCTGATATGTAGATGAGGGATGTTGCAAGCATGAAGAGAGATGTGTGTGGATGCCTTGGGGGCTGCCAGATGAGGCTGGAAGATATAAGTGGGGTCTGTCAGAATATTAGATGGAGGCATCCACTTGTCTATTGTCGATATGTCAGTCCTGCTTCATCAAACTCTTTTTTTATGTTTGCTAAATATCTCATACATGGATAATCTTATCTCTTGTGGAAGTTTCTCCCAGAGATAGATTCTCTGAAATGAGCATGCTTTGTGTGCAGCTTTCACTAACTTAATTCTCAATGCAATTAATGTTTAAATATAGAA
The DNA here is from genome assembly GCA_013400135.1 of Rhinoptilus africanus. Lineage (NCBI taxonomy): Eukaryota > Metazoa > Chordata > Aves > Charadriiformes > Glareolidae > Rhinoptilus > Rhinoptilus africanus. The sequence goes on from VXBO01012979.1 coordinate 48,287, forward strand.
ACAAAGGAAGATGATAGTTATTTTAGCAGACATGGTAAGAAAGATATTAAATGTTCTTATCTAGCTTGGGCATTAATTGAAAGTTTCAGTTATATCAGGATCAGAACCTGATCCCAAAATTGCCATTTGCTTGAAGATAAAATAGAAAAGTCAGTCAAACACTTTCATATCAGTATCTGTCACTGCAATCTAAAATGTTAATACAGTATCTGTTGGAATTCAGAGATAACATTCCTTGGCCTTCTGCCACAGTATAAAGGAAAATAATTTTCTCTGATTGCCAAGATACCAATAGTTCTGATGGTTCACTGGGACATGGGTGCAGAAATCATGGCAATAGCAGAGTTATGCCCATTTCTTCTCTGTACTGCCAAGTCTGTCACAGCAAATGTCTGCCTTCATTTTTCCCCCAGTTCCCACCATTACCTGGGCAATGAAACTTGGCTGTCCTTGAGGCAGCCATGGAGAGAAATGTTGGAGAGTGGCAATGAGATATCATGCATTTTCCTTTATATTGATCGCTTAAAAATATTTGTTTATATTTGGCAAGTATCATGGTTTCTTGATGGTTTTCTAAGACAAGTAAAAGGGAAGTGCATAGCAGTTCTTTATTTTGGGCCTGATCTTGTAATCTCAATTGCAAATTTTTATTAACTTTCCATGGGTGAGTATCCAGGCTCTTTTCCTTAAATCCATTCAGATTTTGTGTTGCAGTGCAAGGGAGATGATTGCACAAAAGATTATACTCATGTAAAAGTTACGTAGTTGACTTTATGGTTATAAATACCAAACTTTTAAACATTTTCAGTCCTTTCATTTAGTAGTAATGTTATCTTCCCTTGGATAGCTGGCTTACCAATCAACTAATTTATGTTTTGGAAGATTAAGCTTTTCTTTGCTTTTTTTTAGGAAAAAATTGTAAGATGCTAGGACGGAAAAAACACTGATAGTATGCTCAACCTGCTGTTACTTCTTCCTGTCATGAGTAAATGTTGACATTTCCCTAATACTGGAACCAGATCTACTTTTCCAGTTTTATATTCTCCATTTCAAATTAGTCCTGTTGACTTGTTATGTATGCTAAGTAATGCATTCTGCTAGATTCCTTTATCCTTATACCTAGGAAAACAGAGTGCTTACATTTGCATGCCACAGTATTGACTAAACCCACAAAAATAGTATAAAAGAAAGTTTTAGCTCCCCTAGATAGCTGTCTTTCTTCAATTACTTTTAGTTTAACAGTACCACTATCTTGGATCTGTTGATCAGAATTTTCCTTGTTTCATTAACTTGTTAAGTGCTCATTTAATGTAGCATGCAGTAGTATATTTTTGTTAGCGTTTCCAGATTAAAAATATTATTTTCTGGGTTTACAGTTATATTCTGAGTGTTTCATTTGCCTAAATGTATATCATATCATAGATAATGTCTTAAACAAACTTTTCCTTAGAATAGAAAAGGAAAGCAGTGGATGTTAGATGCAGCTTTCATCAGGAAGGAAGAGAAGGACTGTTAATGACCTGGAGACTCCTGTCATACACCATGAAGCAGGGTGTACCCCACAGTGAGCCGATGCGATTGCTGCAGCTGCCTGTTCCCAGTCCCCAGATCCTTCTCCCTTTCTGGGAATATTTTTACTCATCGTCTACACTGTCTTTAAAGAGCATCCTTCCAGCACAGACAAGTAGCGTAGGAGTAGTAAATGGAAAAATTATTTAAAAATTTTAATGGTAAATAAATATCAGAGTGAGTTTACACAAATAAAACCTTCTGAGGAAATGCCATTCTCTGTCTATTTATATAAATACTTAATGCTGATAACAAGAGTCTACTGAGTTACTCCAAAAGCGTGAACCCTTACGTGCAGGGAGGCTCTGAGTGTGTCTTCTGGTTGAAGTTTCCAGCCTTAGAATTTGCCATGCATTGTAGATGAGCTGTGTCTGGGTCTTCTGACAGCTTTGGAGCTCAGATGGTAGCATTATCTTGAAGTATGTTGGAAGGTCATGACTAGTAAAAAGTTTATGTCGAAGATCCTGAAAAGCTTTCTTTGGTGGAGAAGGTGTAGAAACCAAGCAGATTTTTCTCCAGTGGTATCTCAGCTTTTTTTTCCCCTGTCTTTTTCCTCAGAGAAACACTCATAAAGTTTTATTGGTGACTGGGATTGTCAAACAAGAATACAATTGAAAAGAAAATCTGAATAGCTTACAGTTTCCCTTACATTATATTTTCTCCAAATTCAACATATTAAGATTCTGTCATTTTTATAGGTCAAATATAATGTGTCAATATCATATTACAATTAGAGTCTGATCCCGAACAGGATCCAGATATATAAAATTACTGTAATGGCAGGATTAGGGCCAATTCTATCTTCAAAGTCTAGATCTGGTTTCAGGTACGGAGGCCATATATCCCAGTGCTGGTTTTAGGGTTATCTGCACTGCCACTCAGGCCTCCTAATATACATTCCATAGATCAAATATATATTCCATACATGCAGTGATGACTGCCCCATATGTTTGCTGGTATCCACTGCACATCCCAGTTATCCGACTCAGGTGGTTTCACGTATTCAGGTTGGGAGGTTTGTGCCTGGAAAATCACATCCCATGTGGAGATTATTTCTGTAGCATTCAGGGGATATGTTAATCTAACTTTCATCTGCATTAATTTTCTGCTGATGATGTCTAAAGACTATGCCCTTCTCTCTTGACACTCTTCACTGAATTTACTCTATAGCAGTGTTAAGTGATTACTTGTACAATGTCGTATTTTAGAACAGCTGTTCTTTAGTCGTACAAGTGCCAAGGAAATGTTCAGAAACAGTCAGCTATTCTGGGGAATAGCAGGAGAAAAATCCTTTATGTGTTTTGGGTTGCAATTTATAAAGTTTCCTTCTGAACAAAAATTTTTAGTTCTGTTCTTTGGTGGGCTGAGGGGGACTTACCATTTTAAGGCTCACTGGGACAGTCTTACCCTATAGTACAAATTTAGAGTTACAGAATCATAGAATTATTTAGGTTGGAAAAGACCTTTAAGATTATCAAGTCCAACTGTAAAGGACTCGATGTAAATTTGTAAAAGGGCCTCATCTTTTCAGAAGGTAAGGGAATTGTTCTGACACTAACCTGCACAAACCAACAGCTCCAAAGCAGCAAAGCCTGGGTCTGTATGCATGCATACATGTACACATATGCACGCAGAGGTATGAGACACTTGGATGAAAGAGAAAAATGCAAGGTCATCACTGACGAAATAGCTTATGTGGACCATTCTAGTGTTTTTAAAACGTTTATTATTTATTTATGGGACCTTCACAAAATACTAGGCGCTTTTCAAACCTAACAGAAAACTCAGGGAATTTTCCACAACATCCAGTTTTAGGTGTCTCTTTTAGGTGCTCTGAAACACCCTTCAGAGTTCATCCCTTTCACAAAGTCGGAACTCAAGCTTTCAGTGTAGGTGTGAATACTTCCCTGAATTCATATACCGAAGAGTTTGCAACCTATTGGAAACCTTCCGGAACTTTTGGAAAGTCTCTTAGCAGGAGGACTTAGTTTGAATACTGTTCTTTTATCTGCCTAATAATTCTTCTCCTGTATCAGAGTCATAATGTCTGAATAAAATTGTAAAGGTCTTATTTTATTTCTACTGTTCAAAGGAAGTCTCATGTTGCATTTCAGAAGCCAGTGAAATTTGATCTGTGACAGATTTATTTATATCTGCATATCATCTGCGAATGTCATTCTGTTGTGTTAAAAAAGATTTGGTTGTAAAACCTGTATTTGGCATTTGCTGCGTTTCTCCTTGTTGAGGTAAAATACACAGAAAGTGAGGAAGAATTCTTGAAATTTGTAGAGGGGCAATACTGAAATTTTGACCACCCCATCAAAGTGTGAAAGTACCATTCAACTGTGACCAAGAAAAACACACTTCTCCACATAGATGGGAGCAAAGCCGTGGCGTACTTCCTGGAGAATGAAGGCTGCCTTGGGGGTTTAGATGATAGAAAGCAGGAAAATCATAAAAGAGCAGTCTGCTTTGTGCGGTGCTCTCTTACCAGGCTGAGCAAGAATTCTGTCTGTAGTGATGAGGAGGCTGAGGCAGAAGCTGCCAAGTCTGGCTTGTTCTTTTTTTTCCCCATAGATTTGTATAACTCTTGTAGTGAAATTGTTCTCAAGTAAATGCAGTAGACTCAGAATTCTTTTTGCAAAATACTTCTGGCTGCAATATCAAGTGTCCTTGAATGAGAAGTATAAAGCTGAAAATGTGGGTTATTCTGGGTGAATGCAGAGCTGTGGAAAGGATATGCCTGAGAAAAGTGTTCTGTTAAGACCAACACAAATCTTGGGTGCATTGTACCATTGTATTTTTAGGTGCAAGTTATTAGAATTGCTTCAGCTGAATCTGTGGTCCAGGACCATGTGTGAGAGGAGAGATAGGGCTTGTAGGAGACTGGCTGAGTTTCTGGGAAGGTCAGAATTGTTCTGGATCCAGAATTTGAACCCAAGACTATGTGTGTGTCTGATGAGAGGGGAGCAAGGATGAAGCAGTTATGCCTGTAATTCAATCTTGATGAAAAGAATGAATCATAGAAAAGACTGAGATCATCATTAAATTCCTTCAGTGAGCTGGAAGACTAAGGAAAACCAAAGTTAAGTTTTAAAAAGATGACAGAGAGCAGAAAGTATTGTACCTGTGAACGTCAAAATGAAAAGATTTTTTAAGTATAATACTTCCTTAAAACTTTGCTCAGTTTTGCTATGTTATGTAAATTTACTACCAAGAGAAAAAAAAAGATTACTGGTGCTAAACTTTCATCTAAGATGCATTGGCATGTGTCAGATTAACTGTGGAAATTTTGTGAAATGGAACCCAGAAGGTGTGCTAACTGCTAGACACCGCAGAGTGGAAAGTAAATATATTTCCAGTGAGTGAATATTGAGAAAATAAGCATCTGGAAGAAATGGGAATTTTGGATTCTTAATTGCATCATTCACCCCAGAACATCTGCCAGAGATATGAAGAACAAATATAACTGTATCTGAGAGAAGATACAAGTTTAAATAAGGAAGGAGGAAGAGTAATATTGTGCCATCTTGTTACACTGCTGCATGCTGTGCATATGAAGGCTGTGTAAATCTCTCTTCTCCTTCAAGTTTTGATTCAAAAACACCTTAGGAAAAAAAATACTGTCTCCATGCCTATGTTTACCTTTTCAGAGCATGGGAAAATCAAGAAAATCTCATTTATGATAAGTAAATAATCCATATTTTTGCATAGTTTGTCCCTCATCATAACAATGCATGGTATACTAGAAAGCTGGGTTGCAGAAGACAAAGGGTATCCTGCAAAGCTTATGTCCTGTAAACATCTGAGAAAAGAATTAACCCTTCATCCTACTTATGCCACTCCTCTTCATAATATAGTTTAGATGAGCTCAAAGGCTTCTCTACTCTTTACTGTCACACCAGCGCTGGAAACTGCTCTTTGGGGACTGCAGGAATGAAGTGCAGTCAGGCCGCCTGCCTAATGTTAGAAAAAAAGATGGGATGGGATGTGAACAGCTAAAACATGGGGAATTAGGAGGATCCCCATTATGCCAGCGCGAGGACAGTGCTTACCAGCCTTATCTCGTGCCTTTCTTGACTTTTCTGGTTTTGCCCTGCATCATTAGGTGTGCTTTCTGCTAAGCGATTTAAGGACAGTACATGTTTCCCACCCTCTCTCTGTAATAACGTTACAGTCATTGCATTTTCCTGGGTTTACTCTGACAAACAGCTCATGTAGAAGAAAATGTCAGAAGGAAAGAGCTTAGCTACCAGAGAGGGGTTAAGTATATTGTACTTGACAAATCTGAAGTAAAGCCTAAATGTTAGAGAAAAAGAAACAGTTTTTAAATTGGTATCATTTTAAATTTTCTTTAAAAAAAAAAAAAAACAACAGAAGGACCACTGCATATTATTGCCTGTAAAAATGCCATATTCTAGAACAGCTGTTCTTTAGTTATACAAGTACCTAAAAAAATGTTCATAATCAATCAGCTATTTTTGGAAATAGCAAAACACAAAAATATTGTAATTATTTTGGACTAAGACCTCCGTTAACAGATTATCAACTTCCTATGTTCATGTTATAGGCATTTAAAACTTGAAGGTTTTTCTGAAAATAAGAGCAAAACTAAATTTGAGCAATCTGAATGGCACATGGTATTGTACTCTTACTTTTTGGAATTCATATGGTTTATTTAATCACAGGCACTATTTTACTCTCATTCTTTTTTCATCTTTTTGAAATAAACATTGCTAGTCTGTTGGGTACTATTGATGATAAGTACTGATGATAGGGGGTTGGACTAGATGATCTCCAGAGGTCCCTTCCAACCCCTACCATTCTGTGATTCTGTGATTCTGTGATACTGAAAGTACTTCTAAAAATAATGAATTTTTTAAAGCAAATGCCCTTCTCAAGCCTAGTTTTTGCTTCTGTTTTCAAATATAACTTAGTCTAATGATCATTTTTAACCTGTATAGACAATAAGCCTTGTGAAGAACTCACATTTAAAACTATCCCACCAAATAGTGGTGTAAGAAAACTAATGTAAAAAGCCCCACTTATCAAACTGATCTTGGCTGCCAGAAAAGCTCTCCTAAACATCTGTTCTATTGTCCGAACAGATCTGTAGGAGTGATTATAAACTAATTTGTTCTTCTGATGGATTCTAGGAATACAACAGTCTACACTTAAGCAGCATTATCTCCTATACTAAAAATATGAGAAAATGCCAAATTATGGCTTATCCTAATAGAGTCATTGTAGGAGAGGAGTGTTAAACTATAAAACATCACTCCGTTTTTCATAACAGTGATCACTGGGGGGTAACAATTTCAATAGTTTTTAATGAAGTTTTTATGTTTGTCATTTATTTTGTAACTTATTTATTTTATGGAAAAATCTCCTAGGTTCCTGCATGGCAAATGAATACTTAAGGAGGAGATAGATGAGACACATGAGATTTCTTTCTTACAGTCAACCTGCAGAAATATGTGGAAATGTTATTTTACAGATATAGAGTGGGATTTATAAGCTTCAGACTGTTTGTGTTGCTCTTTATTAAAGTGCATTGTCTACAGTGAGGAAATAAACCAGTGATGTATTTTAAATCCAGGAAGTTTGCCTGAGTCCTCTAAGTTTCAATTTTTTATTCTTTGAAGGGGAAAGTTCACTGTTTAAAGAGAGCTTTGAAAATCAGTCTAGATATGCTGCTACCAAAACTGGTAACGTTTTTAAAGCTCCCGAAATAATAGCTAGGGAAGTCTGTTCCTCAAATATCCTTTTGCTTCTTCCTCTGACTTTAGTGTTATATTTGGACCTGAAAGTCATTCCTCTGCTGTGTCCTGGCAAATGTCTGAGACCTTAGAGGTCAGCTTTACAGTGGAGGATAAATCAGTGGATATATTTTAGCTTGGTTTAGTTATACACATATATTATCAGTCCCGGAGCAGACATGGTCATAGATCACTGACCTTCTGTTAGGCCTATTTCAGTGTTGTGGTAGTGTCAGATTCTCATGAGGGCAATATCCCAAAAGAAATTACTAACCAAGGACCAAGTAATGTCTCTGCTGAGGTAGCTCTTTCCCTTAGGGAGGGATCTGATCTTGCATGCTTAAAAATCAGTTATTACCTCCTGGGGGTGCTTCTTTCTCTAGCTCTGCATTGATTATACAAGGTTGTCCAGTTTAGATTAGATGCCAAAGCTGTAGACATCCAGTGTATGGCGACACGTGTCTTTGCTTTTGTAGAGAACAGTGGAAACCCCGCTTTCTTTGTTGTTGCAGTATTTTAATAAATGATGATATAAAGATTCAGAAAGTGAATAAAAATGTCAAGATGTATTGCTACGTTCAAGTTTTGGATCCTACTTAAAGACACTTTCTTATATGCCCTTGACTGTGTATGTATCTGTGCATATGTGTAATAATTGAAAAAATTAACGAGGGACAAAACTGCAGAAACTCTCTGCAGTGTACAGGTTCAGACACTGCTGTATATTGCCTCTGGGGCTCAGAACCATGCATACACTGCTGGAATTTGGTTTCTGTTCATTCAACTGACAACATAGTCATGTAATACATGTGTTGCTAGACTCTAGAAATGACTGTACCGGAAAGGCAATGTGGATTAGCACGTCACTCCCTTGGAGAGGTAAGAGAGAGGATCAGAAATAACCAGATAGCATCTGTATTATGCAGCATATTTGCTAAAGTAAAAATCCAAGTGAAGAGCAGCCATAAACCACAAATATCAGAGTAGTTGTGTGTGAAATAAAAGGAAATTCACAGTGTCCGTGTTTGCCTTTTTATTGTGGATCTTGTTCCTTAGAAATTATAGGTGCCCGGTCATAATAGAACTCATAGGCAATGCAGCACTTTCACATAAAGAATTAGGTGTTATAGCAAGGCTGTACCACTGAAGTCAGGAAAGGCTGGCTCACTCTGCTGCAACTTCACTCTCTGATTTCCCCGTCTTTTTATTTTGTTTTACAATTTTACCTACAGCTGCAGCTGGAGGATACGTGCTAGGATTATTCTCAAGATTTCCCTGCCTTGTGAGCCCTGTGAAGATAAAACTCCCTCTAGATTTGTGTATGTGATCAGACAAGGTATCTCATGAATGGCATTTTGTCAAATCCTACAGTATATTCCCTTCCTGTTCAGCTTTTAAGGTGGTGAATTGAAGGGAAAGGCAATTCTTGTTTTGTGACAGTCTTCCACACGCTAAAGATTACACTTGGCTCCCTTTACAAAATGTCAGCGCTGCGGACCTGGACAGTTATTTAATTCTCATCTATTTTTTCTGGTGTGCATATTAGAACTAAAGCAGTAAAAATATTTTTCGTAAGTCAGTGTAGATAATTCTAAGGAACTATGGGTAGTTGGTTATTTCCCCACAATAATTTCATGTAACCTTGAAAAGAGGCACAGCCCTACGGATATTAAGAAATGGCCACTCATCTGTTGTCATTTTTGACACATCATTAGGCACTGGCAGACAAATACACCTCACTGCTATGTATTGTACACGGCATTCAGCTTTGCACTTGGGACTTTGAAAGAGCGTATACAAACTAGCCCACAGATAACAACTGCTTCTCAATCTGCTGATCTTTCAGTTGTTTAACTAAAGTTCACTCTTCGGAGTGATCTGAGAGTTGAAGTTTTGAGGTTCTAATGTTGACCTCTGTGAGGAGAATCCGACATTAAAATAGTAAAAAGATCAAAGTATATGCAGCCATAAAAACGTATACATCCACTATATGGATGCTGTAATTTTATGTTCAGGTGGTCATTTGACTATATATTAAGTGCTTCCTTGCAAGTTCCTATTAGTAGCATCTGAATTAAAATTTGACCATTAATTTTTTAAGCATTTTTATTTCTCCCTGAGGGCCTAGCCCTCTCCTTTTCCATCCTCACGCTTTCACAGTGGTGAGAAGGATGGGAGAACTGTGGATACCTTTTCAGACTTTCTTTTTGGCACAGGCAGTCTCTGGCACTGAAACGACACCTTGGAGGATGCCTCATTCCCAGCGGCTGCAGGACCATTGCTCCGGCTCTTGTCCGGGCAGGATGGATCTGGGCATTGGGCAACATGGAAGAGGAGGAGCTGTGGGAGCTGGACTTGGTGAGGGGTAGGAAGGTTGTGTTGACAGCAGCCCCTTCACAACCTCTTTGAGGAGCAACAGCATAGCACCATAGCCTTCCTCCTGCTCCACAGTAGGAGGCAGGGTTCTTGGCTCATTGAACTCTTGGTTCTTGTGTTTGATGAGGGAGGCTTGACCTCTCTGGCGTAATGTAAAATTAATTTACTAAAAATTTACTTACATCCTGCTCTAGGTGTGCTTTTTATGGTCCCAGGAAGCCCATGCCCAAGAGCTGTCCAGAAAGCTCTGCTGTGGTCTGTACTTGTGTCTCACCAGTGGACTAGATACATCAAGTGCCTGGCTTATTTCATGGATAGGCAGCAAAAGAAAGGGACCCTGGGCTGGGCTGGCGTGGCCTCTTGCATCCCTGGGTGTAATGTATGCGCTTCTGTAGGGATAGAGAGTAAAATGCCAAGCATGAAGCTATGTCATAGAATCTTAGAATCCTAGG
>VXBO01012980.1:0-45792 GCA_013400135.1 Rhinoptilus africanus
CCTCATGAATCACTGTTCTGTTCTAACTCGGTTTCCTTTTACATGATTTATTCTTACTTCTCATGCCGCGCCCCCCCAGATTATCTTCTCTTTCCTTTCCTTTTAAATTCATTGTAATGCTGATGTTTTTTGGTTTTGGTTTTCTTTTGTTTTTTAACTTGATAAAACAAAGCAATTAATATCAGTCTAAAAAAAGAATTAATTTCTCAACTCCTAGCAGTTGCCAGGCAACTAGCTTACAATATCACCATGGCTTAATTACTGTTGAAATAAGTGTTGTTCAGTCTTGAATCGTTTCCTATAACGTGATCCTAAGGCGAAGTCCACTAGGCTAGAGGTTTCAGGAAGGACAGCAAGTACTAGGATTGCTAATTGCCCCACATAACACAAACTCTCTTCTATTGCCTGATAATCTGTGCCATACGTTTTTTAAACTCTCATTGAAACAATTGGTTTTCCAAAGGTACCAGGACACCTGAGCTGACAGGGGAACGAAGATGCTCACGTGCAGAAGCCATGCATGAGTTTTGCTGCTGGTCTGCACAAATACAATTTCATCTTTCTGGAACAATAGAAGCCTATTTATCACATTAATCTACTCATATGAAACAATCATCTTACCCTGCACACTTATGATGATCACCACTTAGGAGCAGACATGGTCCCTCACCACAGAGCAGTGGCCAGGAGGTTTTAAAACATGGCCAGAGAAAAGTTTTTTCCTCCACATCTAAATATTTTGACTTTTAGACTAGTACTCAAAGAGTGGGGAACTCCTGAGATTTTGGTGCAACAGCATCAAATCTTTCTTTACCACTTCTTGCTTAGCGGTCTTTCAGGCTATCAGCTAGTTAGATTATCAGGGTTAATGTAGTGAGCAGTAAAACTACTTGGATAAAGAAGCAAGATTCCTGTGATCAGAAGCAGGGAGACCAGAGGATGCTGAGAAAACAGGAAAGACACATGAGGAGACAAGAAAGACAGACATGCTTTTCAGCATGCTGACCATAGGAGCCACATCTCAGTATGGGACCTATCTCAGAGTGCAGTGTTATCAGTGTCCATAAATACTTTAAAATATCTTCTCATTTTGTCTGAGTACTCCGTTCGACCCTGGCACCAGGTACAGTAAGACTTGCAGAAAATAAAAGCACACATTTCAATTCTCGGTATTTCTCAGGTTTAATGGCGGTAGTGCAAATGCTTTTAACCAGACAAAAAATCCTGGATTATTGCTGAAGAAGTAGACTATAAATTGATGAAAAAAATCATTACAGTAAATTATCATGTTTCTCTCAAGATTTCATCTGTTAAAGGGTGTGGGTTTCACAGTAATAATGCTATTCTTTTTTTTTCTTTAGTGATATTATTTTATGTTTCACAATTGGAGTTAATAGATGGTTAATACCTAAAACATATACTGACTAAAGATGACAGGAACCAAAGTCATTAAAAATAGTAAAGACATGATTTGCTTCCTGATCTCACAGAGGTTAATACTGACATACCCTTATCTTTTTTAAAAATTAGATAAAGGTTTGAATTCTCACATTCTTTTACTCTGATAATGTTTTCCCCACTTTGAGATGAATATTTATTTTGAATTCAGTAGTCAAGTTTGTACTAAAAAGCAACTTTTAAAGGCATTTGGATATCTTATTTATGCTGCTTTGTAAATAGCCACCCATACACTTATGTACAATTAAACATCATGACATTAAGTAATAATTTTCACCCTTCATTTGTGATATTCAGCTATCATTTCTAGCTATATAACTTCATAAGTAAGTACTTTGAAGTTGAAACAGTTGGGGTTTTTTCCATTTAAGTTTACACTTTCTATACTTATTTTTGTTTTAGCAAAACTATGCTTGTGTCCATAAACTAAATGTGCAGTCACAAAAAATAAAGATGTGGTTTTAATAATCATCTTTAAAAAGCCAGGTATATTACAAATAAAATGAAACTAGAGGAAATGAAATCATACTCAGATGCTTAATATAATTTCAGCTGTTAATGACTAAGTCACTTTTCTTCATGGCCTGTGTCCATTAACATGCCTGTTTGGTACAGTAAAGCGCTTTATTTATTTCACACTTGAAGACAATATTTGAAGATATAATAAGAATGAGTCGAAGATGTAATAAATACAAAGTGAGCAAAGTGAGTCCCTGCTGTTAAATCAGAGAACTAGATATAGCTGTGTTAGTTTTATAAATATCCTTTGACAGACTTGGACTCATGAACAATAAACCCGCTACAGTCCTTAAATTTTTACACATGATACTTTTTATTAATAATTTTTCTAGTGTTATTGAGACATCTTTGACTTACCAAAATTGAGTTTGGCTGAGTGCATCAATTAGTACACAGATAGTAGTACATAACAAGGCCCATAGTGCATAGTGCAAAACCATCATAATATAATTTGTCTCAAGGTGGTGCTATTGAGGAGTGACTCTTGTGCTACAGTAGGAGTCTTAATATCTTTTAGCAGAAAATCTACTCAACTGTCTAGACAATGCCAAAAAACCATTCTACAACCAGAGATAAACGATGACATTGAAGTATGCCACTGGTTGCTCAGGAACTCTTATGGGACACATGCTGAACATGGGAAGGGAAGCAATGAAACACTGATAAGGTGAACTTGAAGAGACTTTTATCTATTTAATTCTTGTCCAACAGTAATCTCATTATCTTATATTTACAGATGAATGAAAAAGGGCTCTGATCATTACTGGAAGATAACTGTAGCAGCTGCAGGATGTATTATAGTCTTTTACATTTATATGTGAGGCTAGAAGCTGAAGAGGCTGGGGAGAGGATAAGCATGCCATTCAACTGAAGTTATTAAGCAGAGTGGTAATCCTCAACACACATATAAAGGAGGCACCTGGAACAGCAACAAAATGTGTCTGACACAAATGATTCAGATCATAGAGCCACAAGAGTTTGGAAGAGACCTCTAGTCCTACCTCTGCTCAAGGCAAGGTCAATTAGAGCAGGATGCTCTAATACCTTAAGCTAAGAAAGGAAGATCTCACCAGCAATCTAAACAGCATTTTGTAACTCAAAAAAATCAGTCTTTCTCCATGCAGGAATAGCTCAATTCAGACAAAGACAAAAATTTTGCTCCATCTTTTACATGACAGATTTGCAAAGATTCAAGTCTGGGTCTTGGGACTATTTCAGAAACGGCTTCAATCAATATAACATATTGATTGAAGAAATTCTAATTGAAAAGTCAATAAGGTTTGCAGTTAATTTTTGTTTGGTCCTTATTATTTTAATTTTTTAACTGACAGTATAAATGTACACTTGATGTTTAAAAAAACTTAAAGTAGTTTTCTGATTTAATTAACCGGGGAAGGTAATATGGGTTAAGATGATACGTAGGACAGAGAAGCTAGTGTAATACTTACAAGAATGTCTTCTGGGACAGTCTTGTCCATTTTACAGTAAGGTGAATTAAGGGACAAATTTGATCCTCATGTTGGTGTATGCCAACAGAGAGAAAACCATTCAGGCCTTATTTGCATCATACCTGTTTTTATTCTAAATGTCAAATTAATCCAAAGTTAAAATAATAATTGAAGTTATTTGCTTCATTTGATCCATAACAGTTTCAATGTAAAGTGTTGAATGAGACCAAAAAAGAAGTCTTATTGGGGGCTCGGGGTGACTCCCATAGGTCAGAGAGAGCGCATTTTGTCCAGATGTATTAAGAAATAATGCTGGGTCCTAAATCGCTTTGTTACTATTTTATACAGCCTTTTTCGCCAGTGGCTTTGCTACCAGTGGCAGTCTTATCTGCACAGAATCTGCACAGGCAGTTTGTCTGCACATTATTTCTGATTTAAATAATTGAGTAAGAATCACGTTCAGATATTGAAAAAAATGAGGTAAGGGCCAAAAAGATTTTCTCAAAGTCCAAAACTGGGCACTTCACATACAACCTGGCTTGCCTTCTTATTGTTAGTCTGTGCATACTTCCATTTATAACCACCACCTGATTTGAATATTTTTTCCCTATTTAAAGGGAATTCTTTAGACAAATTTTGCTCATTATTGATGGAACTAAAACCATCAATTTCATTTTCTTGCCCAGCATTTTCCTATCTGTCAGATCTAAGGCTGGGAATGGGACAGTACTCTTCTATATTTCAACCTTCACATCTCTCTGAAAGAAAACCAATAATTAGAAATCACTTCAATTTAAGGAAAGCACAATACCTATAATTACAGTGGGAATTTTGTCCAATGGAGGCACAATAGAGTTAAGCATAGCATAGTGGAAGAAAATTTGCCAGTAACACTCACTCTAGAACAAATAAACAAGCAGAGTAATGCTTCACATTTGCTGTGACTGAACTGAAATTCCAACTCATTGAAAAGCTTGGCTACTTTTTAAATAGAAACAGAACACAGTTTTAGCATTTGTCAGTGCAGCGGGTTAGTCCTTTCCAGAGGAATGCCCTTTTTTTATCTCTTTGTCACAGGATACCCAGTCAAAGTATTGAAATGTGAACTATTTGGGACTTTAGTGACTCCTTTTTTTAACCCTTATGCAGTTGTGTCATCTAGACGCACTCTAGTACTTTTCATAGGAATTAAGACAGCGGCAATAATTTTAAGTTCATTAACTGAATAAAAACATTTGCAAAAATAAAAGCACAAGTGGTTTAATATGAACTGATTTCCTTTGCTAAAAAAGTATGACTGAATATGCTTGTCTCCTCTCCTCGTTTTGTAGAGAGCTCCTCAGAAGTTCCTGCCTTCCAGCTGTATTGTAAACACTTCCCCAACCATTGCCTGACTATTTTAATTCCAGTGAAACAATTCTTCACCGCTTGTTCATCTCTTGAACCTTAGGATCAATAATCTGCATTCCTGCTCTCCTTCAGCCACCTCTGTGCCATTTGAGCAGAAATGAATTTTCTTTTTCTGAAAAACGTCAGACTTCCTGGACACCCATAACTCTTACTCCCTGTGCTCCTCCATTCACTTCTTCTGATTACTCTTTCAGTGTGCTTTTTGGAGCATCCTCCAAAGCAGCCAGCCATGATTTGGACAATGGGACAGAGTGCACCCTCAGAAGCTTTGAGGACAATACCAGATCAGAGGTGGTGGTTGATAACACTAGCAGGCAGGGCTGTGGTTCAGAGGGACCTCGGCAGGCTGGAGGAATGGGCTGAGAGGAACCACAGGAAGCTCAGCACAGGCAAATGCAAGTCCTGCCCCTGGCTGGCATGGAGCAAGCCTCTGAACCACTACAGGCTGGGAAGCGGCAGGGAAGCAACTTTGATAAAGAAGACCTGGTGCATAAAGCTGAATATGAGTCATCTCTATGCTCTTGCAACAAAGAAGGATATGAGAGTGGTCGAATATTGGAGTGACTTGCCCAGGGAATATGTAAATTTAAATTCTTGCAGATAATCAAACCCAGACTGCGCAAGAATTTCAGCAACCTGATTTAAGCTGATCCTGCTTTGAGCAGGGGGTTGTGGCAGATGACCTCAGATGTTCCTTCCAAACTATTTTATTCCATCATTCTGTAGCTGTTGCTGTGGTAAAATTTACACAGGCATCTAGTGTTTTACACATTACAATTTTAACTATGTTTTCTACAACATGTAACTATTTCAGATTGAAACATGATAGTATCATTAACTGTATAAAGAATAATATTTCTAACACAAAAATTCAAAGATAGAGCTACTGTATCTTTTTTCTCTTTCCTCTTTATTATTATTCCCTCATATTGTTATCTAGGCTACCACCCTGAAGCAATGGCCTGCCTGTCTGTTGGAAGTTAAGGAACTCAGAAGATTCTGAATTTGTGCTTACATTCTTCTCTATTCATAAATAAATGAAATGATGTATCTGTGTATCAATGTAATGAATCAAATAGGAACTTGAATCTTGTTTGTTGAGCAAATAACAAACTGAAGAGAGAGGGAGAGCAGGGACAAAGACAACTGCATTCTGCTTACCCCTCGGTGACGCTGCTTAGACCATGCACCACTCACACAAGCCATCTGTTCTTTCATTCAGATACTGACCTCTGTTGAACATTAGGGCTGCCTTAAGATGAAAATGGTTGCATACAGGCAAAAAGGAATACACAGCTATGTCATCTATGTATTTTGGCCTACCATGTTTAGAGCCTCTCAACTACTCACCAATTTAGGGACAGAAATGGCAAAGAAGGGTTAAATCAATCTTTTTGGAGGCTATAGAAGTGTTGCAGAGAAATATGGTTAAGAGGTTCACCACACTGATGGTAAAGCCACAACACACAGGTCAGAGAGAGAATTTTATTGCTATACAAGAGTTTATAGCCATAATAGAAAGCATAATATGAAATCACATTTAAATCAACAATGCTAAGGAAGAAAAAAAAAAGAGGATTGTCTGATCAAAAAGAATAATGTTAGTAGATTAAACTAGATTAAACACCTTTGTAAAATTAACTGCGCATTCCTTTTACAGTTCTAAACCGTGTAAACACATGGATAGAATTTAATGAAGAAACTGAAGTACTACTTTCTTTAATTTGCCAGGCTAAACTTGCTTTTGTGCAAAGGCAACAGTGCCATCTTCTGTCCCGGCTGTCACCGCCTCCTACCTCTGTTATGAACCTGTACAGAGATGCTCGCAGATCTAGAATACGCAGGAAATACTGTACATAGAGTGATCATAGCATTGGCTATGCAAACACGGAAATGTGATATTCCCTTCTAGCACACAAGATGCTCACCCACTTCTGTACATACTGCTACATACTGTAATACATCTGCTACCCCCAGATAAGTCAACTGCTGAGCTATAGCTTTAAGCTTGTGGTTTAAAGAAAGGTTCTTATGTTTTTATTCAAAAGAGAGACTGAGCTGAACATGGTTAACTTATTTCAACAGAAATGTCACTGTGTTAAAAGTCTGAGAACTTGATAATGCTGGAAAATTTAGCTGAGCTGTGTGGACAGTCCCATAAATTTTAATATATAGGTGATTTATCAATTTTTTAAAATGTTAAGTAAACTATGTCAGAGAATGTATAAAATCAGCTTCACTGAGCAAAGTATGGTTAAGTGATCGTATTTTGCAAATAAAGATAGCAAAAATGTGTTTATTTTGCCATGTAAACGAAAATGTTCCTTTATGGCAGTGGTTCGACAAGCAGTGTACTTCAGAGAAGATAAACAGGAAAGATTAAATCACCTCTTTTTAGTGACTCAGCTTTATTCAGCCTAGCAGTTACGGTCACAGTAGCCTTCAAAGTGTTTTATTGCTATAAGCATGCACTAAGCAAGCTTCTAGTTTTCCAGTTAACTGCACTGGGACCATTAATGCATATCTAATTTGGACATGAATTATTCAGCTCCCATTACTTTGGGCGTTATTAAAAACCTTTAGCAAGTCAGGTAAGTGGATAAGAGAAGATAAATGCATTTGCCACTCTGTAAACGCACTGCATTTGCAACAGTGTAATTACATTGCTAGGGGAGATGGAGTATTTGCTGATGACTTATATTATAAAAACATTATAAAAATATGTGAGGATATATCATCACTACAATCTCATTTAAGGTCAACCCTGACAATCACCTGTGCTTGTCAGTCTGTCAGCGCTTGACTGTACTATGAAGATTGTTCCACGAGCAAAGCTTCAAGAAACCCACTCCTTTGCTTCTTGAAAATCTATAGTTTCAAGCAAAGGTGGCAGAAACTGAATTACTGAAGAGATGAAAGAGAGCAGCAAGGATGATTAATGACTGGAACCCTGCGGATGACTGAAGATTTTATTTGATGGACCTGCTGGATGCAGAGAGGCTCTGAACCCCCTTTAGGAGTAAGCTGGGTTAAGGCCTTAGGCACTGACCTTCAGAAAGATTCTGTCTGTCCTGCACTGAAGGCAAACTTAGGGCTCGGCAGAAGTGATGTTAGGGCACCCGTGGGATGGAGGTGAGCCTGGCTTTTGACATGAGTTCACAGTCTGTATAAGCAGATCCATAGGGCATGACATTCAGCCACAGAGTGGCAGAATTGGCATACCACTAAAAAGCCAGAAGATCTTGCTGGGCTCAGAGGAGTGTGCTTCTGGACAGAAATTGTTCACATAATGAGTTTATACAGTAATTCCTAAGGGAACAGGGAGCTTGTGGTTTTTTGCATTGTAGCTGCTGCAGTCTAATAATATTAAACATTTAGCCACTTACTTAAGTAAGCTGTAACTTAAATGTTTAACTTAAACACCTTTTAGTCATTTCTGTTGACATGTTCTTAAATGCTTTGCAAAGTTACTATTCTCTGGAACTCTGCCACCGGCATCGCATATGACTGCCTTGAGAAAAAATGCATTTTAATAGGAAATCCTGAACTGTGCTGGCAACTGGTAAATCTTGTGTGGTGTATAAGAGAGCCTATTAACAGCACAGATACGGCTACAGGTAAGCTGCAAAAGCTTAAAAAGTTTATCCCATTTATTTCACTCTGGTAATAAATAGTTGGAAGAGGTCAGCTCAAGACAACCAAAGTTCTTTATAGACTTAACAGAATCATAGAATCACAGAAGACCAGGTGGGAAGGGACCTCAGGGATCATCTGGTCCAACATCTCTTGGAAAAAACACAGTCCAGACAACATGGCCCAGCACCCTGTCCAGCTGAATCTCAAAAGTGTCCAATGATGGGAAATCTGCTGTTTCCCTGGGGAGGTTATTCCAATGGCTGATTGTTCTCATTATGAAAAATTTTCCTCTTGAGTCCAATCAGAATACCCCCAGCAGTAGCTTGTAACCATCACCCCTTGTTTTTTCCGTGTCACTCCTTGTAAAAAGGGAGTCTCTGTCATCTTTGTAGCCACCCTTTAAATACTGGAACATGGTGAAAACGTCTCCCCTAAGCTTCCTTTCTCAAGGCTGAACAAGCCTGGTTCTCTCACATGTCAGGCTCCCCAGTCCTTTGATCATNAGCGTTGGGCCCAATATCGATCGCTTGGGGACCCCACTTGTGACACGTTGCCAGTTTGAAAAGGAGCTGTTTGCCATCACCCTCTGTGTGGGGTCTGTCAGCCAGTTCCCCACCCACCGCACAGACCTCTTGGCTGGACCGTACCGCATCAGTTTCTCTATGAGGCGGCAGTGGGAAAACGTGCCAGAAGCCTTGGAGAAATCCAGAATGTCCCCTGCCCACCCCGCACCGACCAAGCAGGTTACTTTGTTGTAGAAGGCAACCAGGTTTGTCAAGCACAGTTTGCCCTTGGTGACTCTGTGCTGGCTTTTCCCAATCACGTGCTTCACTTGATGTGTGATAGCCCCCAGGAGGATTCATTCCATAACTTTCCCAGGGACGGACTGAAGTAAGACTGATGGGCCTGTAATTTCCTTCATTTATTCATACCACATGGTAGGGGATGGTAAAATCACTTTGTTTATGCAAGTGCCTTTCTCAGTACTAAGCGCTAACATTTGTTTAGCTGGATGGTTCCTACTACAACAGCATAGCACTCCACCTATTGCATTAACAGCTAGCAGAAATATTACCCATTATTGTAAATAGATATATTTATTGTCCAATGTGTATAAATTAAATTCATTTATTCATCATAGTTATAGGAATCACATTTTAATGCCATAGTCCACTACTAGTCACAGGAGAAAGGCTGGTAGAGAATACTTAGATTCTTGAATACTAGTGAGATTCATCTCACCTAATTTCAGCCTTTATCTTCTGCCTGGGTTTTCTTTATTGACTATAATGGAAGATAAACACCTCCAGAGAGTAAGTCATTAGAGAAAGAAGCAGAAAAATCAATTCAACACTAGATGTCTGATAATAGAGAAGTTTTACCTAACACTTAAGTGTCCTATTTGGGACCTTGTTTGCTTTGACATTCCTGATAATTACTTGTCAAATCAGCTTTCCTGTGCATTGTACCTCTTTCCTTCCCTGTTGATCAAAGCTGATATATCCCACATCATTTGCCAAAGGAAAATTAGGAAAGAAAGTTTGATCTTTCTTGTGGATATTGCCAGGCTTTTCATCTTTCATAACTGGCATGAAATATGCCAATTCAGAGCTGGTTCTATCATAGCTTACACAAATCATGTCTAATTCAATTAGGTCTTATATTACTCTCTCTTGTTAAAAAAAAAAAAAGCAATATATTTCTCAGTAAATAGTACTTGTCTGGCAGCTTTAAGGTAAGTTAAAATGAAGCTGCCATTTTCATTATGACTTCCTTTTGACAATGTAATAGGTACTAATTCTTATGGACTAAATAGGCCAAGATGTCTACGAAGATGTGAAGGGTCATTAATAATTCCTTCTAGGTCCCATTTACTTTAGGAACCTCTGTCAGTAACATATATCTGCTGTAATGTGCTGGCTCATCTGCTATGTCTACCAATAGCAAGAATGATATCAAGACTTTATTTCCTTGCCTGACCCACGCATGGACAGCAAATGCACTGGCCATGCCAACATGGCCTTGATGTACAGGCTATGCCAACAGAGTTTTCCAGAGGAACAGGTATTATGTAGGTTCCCTTTTGGAAATAGGGCTGGAGAACCTCAGTCTTTTAGGAATTTTGGAAGTGCTATGTTAAGATTTGTTCACAAGGTCTTTGTGATGTGGTGTACGTTTTATCCTAGGAAAGAACAGTCAGAAAATAGAGAATTTCACACACTGTCTTGAAGGCACTGCATAGAAAATTTTGATGGCATGTAGAAGATTTATTACAGGTCTCCCTTGCCACACTGAAGTGGACAATTTCCATCTGCCCACTCCAAGAGTTCCTGAAATGGGAATAGCTGTAGTAAAGAATCCCAGAAGGTCTGAAAGGTCAGTAAAATTTTACACTTCTGTAAGAGAACTGCAGCTCATTCCTCAATCAGTTGGGATGTGGCACAGAAAAAAACCAGTCTTTGTGTGTGTGCAGTTAAATGGTTACACATTGTTTGTCTTGACATTTTGTTGGCTGATAAGAAGATACACCTAAGAATTAAATGCACATATGGGACATTTATTTGTCATACCATCTCTGACAAGTGAAATTTCCCATATAGACTATAAATACAGAGCAGCTGTGAAAACCTAGACAACTTATTATAAGCAAGTATAGGCTGAACCAGAAAATGAAAAGCAATTATTTTGGAAATTGAGTCTTAAGGTTCTAAATACCCTCACAGAACATTTAATTAAGTTCTCTATACTAATGTTTTTCTAAAATGAGAAATATGGATTTTTATTTTTTATTTTGGTGGTACTGCTGTCTTCAAACTTCATCTTGTTAAATTTATTCACTGGACAGAAAAGACAATCAGTGGTAATATGTCATTATCCTACACTGATGCAAGTTCAAATGTGAGATCAGATCATTCCTAAACATTTAAAGTAAAATTGTAAGCAACATGTCATTGTTTTCATGGTTTTGATTGTATCAAAATAGAGAGTTAAAAAAAAAAAAAAGATAAAATCTGCTGTCTGTAAAACAGTATTAATCAAGATACTTATTCTAACGTTTGCTAGGCTGTGTGACTCTTTATCCTATGCAAACACAACGGAAGGCATATATCAAACTTTTCACAATGTAGTTACAGTGCAGCACACTCTATTAACAAGTTCCTTGGAAGCAGGATTTTAGAAGTTTTTCATTTCAAAATATAGCTTCCATATAAAAAATTAGATGGAAGCTTTATGCCAACAGAGAGGAATATATTTCAGGCACTGAAATCAACATAATTCCTCAGGCACATACTGCAGAATAATTTAACACAACTGGTGGTCTGTGCTCAAGAAAAGCCAAACACTGGAGCAGCAGGGACTCTGCAGGTAAAGAAACAGTGTGTGAAAACCTGCTGGTACTATGGATGGTGTCCTCATTTCAGTGAGCAGCAATTTTAAACAGTCTCTTAAAGTCATCACTAAAACCTTTGAGATGAATTTTCACTTTAGTCACTTAGTAGCAAAGATGAGAGATAATAGTTTACTTTCTCACATTAAGTCATTTTTGATTTCCAGTGTTAGTGTTCCAGGATATATTGCAGCATCTGGGTACTTAAGAAACAAAATGTGTTGAAATACTTTTTATTAATAAAGATCTGCAGTCATGGGTCATATTCTTAACAATGCTGGAATTAACTTTTTATCACCATAAAAATTATCAAAAATGGGCTTTGAAGTTGTATTATATTTTGATATTCTTTGCAGTCAAATTGCATAAAATGTAGTTAACATTTTATGTCCTTCAGTGTGAAAAAGAATTTTAATTAAATGCATTTTAAATCACTAATTATGGTGGCTTAGTCTGATTAACATGAGTTAAAGCAAGCCAGAGATGATGTTAATCACATTAAATACCTGAGGTATAATTTTGCTTGCAAGTAGAAATATTTCAGAAACTGATAGAAAAGCATTGAATAGCCTGCCTTAAGAAGTTCTATGGAAATGGGAAATTTTTCATATACCTTTTCATCTTTCCATGCAATATCCAGGAAGAAGATTCTTTACTCTTCTCTGACTTTGCTCATTTAAAAAGCATGTAATCACAATAGAGACAAAAGCTGATCATCAAAAGAAAACAGGAGAAAAAAAGGAAGATATTCTACTCCTGTTTCACTGCAATAACAATCTCTTATTTTCCACCTTTATTAAGTAGATGTACAAATTCTCCTCAGATCTGGTGCTTGAACCCAGGCCACTAGAAGGCCTTTATCCTTTTCTGTAAGTCCAAGACTGGGTCTGATACATAAAACTAACATTAAAACATAGCACCACGTTATCTTTACCCAGTAATATGATTAATAGAAGACCCCCTTCTTTCTGACTGTACTATTTTTTGGATGGCAGATTTAGCCTGAATCTCTAAAATAACATACATAGTTGACTCAAACTATCCCACAGAG
Organism: Rhinoptilus africanus; assembly: GCA_013400135.1. Lineage (NCBI taxonomy): Eukaryota > Metazoa > Chordata > Aves > Charadriiformes > Glareolidae > Rhinoptilus > Rhinoptilus africanus. The sequence continues at coordinate 12,911 of VXBO01012980.1, forward strand.
TTGTCTCTATTCTTACCTGAATATGACATTTATAAGTTTATGTAAGGTCATCATTCTCCACAGGCTAAGAATTACAGCAATGTCAATTTTTCCTACTTAACAAAGCCAGTTCCCAAAAGGGCAAGCGACTGCAGGATCCCATAGCTTGCAAATTATTTCCAAACACTTGAGAAAGAGCAAAGAGGAGATGAGATTTAATAATACCTCACATTTATCCATGAATTTAAAATTCTGAAATTATTTTATCTGTTTATAATGACAATGGTTATCAGTGTTTTCAGTAAGCATAGACTGGTCAAAGGACTGAGCTAACACTGAAGTCAACAGAAAAAAACCCCCATACATGAACTAAGGGCCTTGCCCAAGGTCACAATCAAGTCAGCCGTAGTGACAGCAATCAAGTGTATGTTGATGGAGGGCAGTACTGTGTGCCTAGAAAAGAAAGGTATTTTCCCCATTTCAGGGCTCTGCAATTTGTAACCCACAGGGGACTGTATGAAGTTCTGATGCAACTGCATCCTCATTCTGCCGACAACTACAGGGACTGATTTTCTTGGGCATATGTTCACTGTACAACACCCCGCCCTCCCCCCACCTCCTCCCCACCTTAGTAGCAGTATGCAGTTTTTTAATTTTTCCACTACAGTTAGTTTGAATTTTTAAGAATGCAAATGCAATTCACTTTTATGTGAAAAAACCCAACAGAATACCTTTTGTTTCTTACAGTTGGATTTATGCCACTGGTAACACATTCCTCCTCCCTCTTTGATTTTTCCGCTCCTTCCGATTTAAGATTAAATAAAAAAGAAAAAAAAACCAGCAGACCCAACAAAAGAACTTTGTGCAACAAAAATTCTTTATTTCTTTTACCTTGATTTATTATTAAACACTCACTTTCCTTTTTTTTTAATTGCAAAAGTATGGGTTTGGTTTTTTTTTCACTTGGCATAACAACATGGTATCTTTTCGGTTTTAGAGTATCCAAGACATTGTTGTAGTTCCTTATGCTGGAAGAAGACTTGTACATGATCCACACTTGCCACTCACAACTCCTCCTGGTATATTTCTCTTGAGTATTGCTGCTTCCTAGCACATAACCACATAAAATACTGCTCTGTTCTCTGCTACAATCTCATTTTAAAACTATCTTTCCTACCACTAAAATTAAAAAAAAAAAAGCTACCACCACTACAAAACAACAGCAACAAAAAAAAATCAACAAAACCAACAACAAAACCCCCACCAGATTTGCGTGTGACAAAAACCCCAATGGATGTAGAGGGATTTTACCTACATTTTGTCTTGTTCTCAGAATGTTGACTTCCTAACTTTGACATGGAAGATAAACTATATTCTTCAGTTATTATTATACAAGAGAAACCTTCTCATGAAACTCTTTTATAAATTGAATCTGCCTATGAACATGTATGAGTAGGTGAGCAAACATGGTACTGACACTCCAACGGGATCACCTTACCTTCTCTGTTCCCAGTTATGCCCTTGTTTTACTTTTTTTCCTACCCCGATCAGCTGCCTGTATTTTCCAGGTGGTCCTTCAGCTCTCAGTGCTTTTGAATCCTTAATACTGTAGTAGCAGTGATGCCAATCCATACCACACAAGGTGTTTGCTGTGGTGTGTGCTGTGATCCCTGCTTCTGGTTATCCAGATGAAGGAAATTATCAGAGCATTCTATATAATTCCATATTTATATTTTTTTCCTGTGGAAACCAAAATGTGGAAGTGCTCTTAGCTTCACCAATTAAGATATAAACCAACATAACTGTGCTATAAAGCTGAGCTAAACATGACCAGTTTTGCTTTAACTCCTGAAGGAGAGTAACTACCAGTATCACACCGAACCTACAGTCCATCAGTTCTATCAAAGCCACGTAGTTCATCATTAAGACAGTAAAAATTTTCTTGACCAGGGACATCATACAGAAATGCACCTATACCATCATTTAAGATTTTCACCCAAAGAACCTTAGGAAGTAGGGAGGAGAAGCTCCCAAGGATCTCTACTTCACTCCCTTGAGTTATCCTCAAATCAACATTTATACAGTCTACTTGTAGATCATCTGGATAACTCTTTACCTTAAATCACTCTCTCGCATTGTGGCAAAGTATCTCACAGCAGTTCTCAACACTGACTTGTGCCCAAAGCAAACCTTGCCTTTCCACTCACATCAGGCAGCAACCTGGTTGCTTATTCATTGATGTTGACTTCCTTTCTCAAGTAGAATGCGGCTTCTGCTCTTCTGGAGCTCAGTCCTACACCTGGAGAGATCCCTAAGAATGCACAGGTGAATGGTAAACACCAGCCTTCTGATGTTTCTGTGGTATGAAATTTCTATGACTCATGCATACATTATTGGTCTACTTCCCATTGTCAGTCTTTTACTAGGTGGGACACAGGACATGTCATATGTTAGATGTAAAAACACAAAGGGATAACTTCTACTGCACACTGCACTTCTTTTACATACCCCAATTGAAATACACAGATATCAACAAAAATATATTCCAGTCATTCCACATATTATATATGAAATTGATGCAATCTACATTTTTTAGGAACAAAATTATCTCAGACTACTATACTTAACACCACTATTAGCTAAATAATTAACTAAAAGTTTTAATGATGAAAAATTTTAAATAGAATCTGACTCAAAGCCAAACAAACAGAATAAAATCCACAAAACCACCACAAAAAACATCACAAAAAAGTGAATAATCCATGACAACTGTTTTTAGAGCTACTTAATGCTTGCTTTCCTAATACTGTATAACACAAATTCTAATGTAGCACTAAGTTGAAGGCTTGTCAAAAGTCTGTATCAGATCTACACACAGCTACAAAAATAATAAAACCAGCCCATTTGACAAGATGTATTTTTCACCATATTTAGAAATGTTGCAATATATACCTGTCCTTAGTCCGAATTATTTAACATAAATATCCACCTGTATTATCTGGACCATTGTTATGAAAAAAAAGTTAAAAAAAACACCTCAGCTCACACAGTGAATGTAATAATGATTTTAAAAAGTTTCCCACAAAAATTCTCTCTATAGTCTCCAACACAATCTGTGTGAATTGAGACCTGAGGGTTTTAGAGACAAGATGTCTTGGAGTCAGAAAAAACTTCATAAACATAAAAGTTCATAACATAAAAGTTCATAACATAAAACTTCATAAAACTTAATTTCACCTTTGGGATTACATTTCCATTAAAGTTGCTGTTTCCTATTCACTCTTTCTTTCACTCATTCATTTATCATGTTATAATGAGCTACTTTGGAGGAGTAATATGAATGCCTCTTCTCTTAATCTGCCCTGTGATAGAAAAAAACAGAAGGAAAATAACTCTGTATAATGCAAACCATTTTCAATATTTTCTTCTACTACCATCCTTCTCCCATCTTATTTGAATTTCATGAGAGAAAAGACACACAACAGCTGCCATCCCCTAATCTTCTTGTTCTGGTAGCCGCAGATTAGTGGAAAACTCTGCAAACTGCTCAGTTTTACATTAGCTCTAAGGGACACAATGACTCCAAAGTTATTTTGTCTTCTTGTAGGGAACACCTATAAGAAACAAAAGACAGAATAGACAGCAGACACTAAGTATAATTTCTTTAAAAATATTGAGTTGATAAACTCCAGTGAGATGGTAGAGGGTATACTGAACTAATCATTCCCATTCTGCAGCTTGCCTGGGGTATCAGAGCCCACAGGCCACAGGGCATTGGAACAAAACCCCCAAAAAACAGAAAAAGATTAGCAATGAGTGAGGCTAAGGCTACAGATTACACAGTTAGTAGAGGTTAGTTGTCATTAAATATTGAGTATTATTGCTCTTCAATCTGCTACAGATAAGAATGGCTAAAACTTGCATTAAGACATATAAAAGCTTAAACTAACGTGGACCTATTAGAGCTCAGAGGGTTGTGATTAGGGGCACAGAGTCTATCTAGTTGGAGGTCAGTGACGAGCGGTGTTCCCCAGGGGTCAGTACTGGGCCCAGTGCTCTTCAATATGTTCANTTTGAGGGATTTCGGTCCTTTTAGTCTAGAAAAAAGATGGCTGAGGGGGGATCTTATAAATGAAGGGTGGGTGTCAGGAGGATGGGGCCAGGCTCTTTTCAGTGGTGCCCAGTGACAGGACAAGAGGTAATGGGCACAAACTTGAACATAGGAAGTTCCACCTAAACATGAGGAGGAACTTCTTTACCTTGAGGGTGGCAGAGCACTGGAACAGGCTGCCCAGGGAGGTGGTGGAGTCTCCGTCTCTGGAGACATTCCAAACCCGCCTGGATGGGTTCCTGTGCAACCTGCTGTAAGTGACCCTGCTCTGGCAGGGGGTTGGACTAGATGATCTCCAGAGGCCCCTTCCAATCTAACCATTCTGTGATTCTGTGATTCTGTAATTTAAAAAGTAGAACACGATCTAAATAAAAGCTGCCCCAACAAGTGAAATTCTGTGCTCAAGCATCACTTTTACAACACATAGACGAAGATGGCAAGGGCATTCAAGTTTGAACACTGCCGATGAAGATCATGAGGCTCATGATACAGGCTCTGATATGGCTTATATAGTATATTGTATATATGGTATAGCCTATAATGAACATATTTACCTACTTATATATTCCTGCAGAAATACACGATGGCCCACTGTCACATCTTATTAGCTTAAAGATAAAACACAGAGAATGTAACGGTTTATATGTATGTGTTTAAAATTCATTCTTGGTTTAAAATGGGCAATGATTTTAAAAACACTCTGTTCTGGTGAGACATTAGGAGGGATTGGCATTTAAATAAGAATCAAACAAAGAATGGTCATGACCTTTTAGACTAACCAAGTTTGAAGGGTGAGGATGAATTACTGATAGACTGCTAAATGTACCTAGTGCATCTACATGTTTTGTGTGTTACTATTAAAATAAGAAGGTGTGCCTTTTCTCTTTTCTGACATTTATTTCAAGCATATGTGATTCTAGTTTTCTAAGTCATTTCTACTGGTTACTTACTGCAGGCTTGTCTACTCTGAACATATGGATTAAATTACATTTTGGGACCCTGGTCAAATTTTAACTGTGATGTGATTATCATCAGATGGGTTTTACCCTCCTTGAGCACAAAGGCCTGAAGTATACATTAAAGGATAAAAATCCTGTTTAGAGTAGTGTTTAAGGTCTGATGTATTCCCAAAAGTATTCAAGAAGATGAAAGCTGAAGTTGCTGATGACCAGAATTACTGTGAAAGTGGACTCCTTCCTTTCAAAAAGCAGGATCTTAGAAGAAAATCTGACAAACTGACTGCTAAGAATGGACCGCATAAAATCAATGAACTTCATACCTAAGCAGTTCCGCGGATGCCAGGTACTTACATATAATTATTTTACCATGTTTGGAAATAATCCTGGAACATTATTTTAAAATTCTTAATTGTAACTATTTATGAGTTGATTTTACATTTTCTTGGAAGAGATTGTTTCCTGTCATAATTTTGATGAAAAATATTTTTTAATTTTTTAAAAGAAAATATGTTTTCCCTGAAAGATTTGTTGGTTCTGTTTTTTCTCACAGGAAGATATCATTAATCTCACTGGAGTCAAAAATGTACAGAGGGGATAATTTTTTATTAGACCCATGATATAGTTAGGAAAAAAAACCACAATGAAAATTTCTTACACATTCAAAGCTTTATTCAGATTTTTCTAATTTTGTTTCATTAATATTTCTCACTTCAGTCTTGTAAATAAATCTTGGGTTTTGTTTGCTCTTAGCTAAAATTTATGTTTTATTTCTCAATGATAAAAACCAAATAATCTAAACTTGCAGTGTTTATGCCATCAATCTTCCTTTTTATTGATGTAAATTCATTGGTATCAATGTTATTTTCCTCAGCTCTTTTATCTTTCTTTTTGTTCTTTTTTTCCTGCTCCATAATGTTGCAAAATAGCCTCAATATTAGAACTTTTGTAAAGAGTAAAGTTACCCTCATCCATTTTTCAACAAGAAAAATATCTATTCCCATGGATTTTTTAAAATTAAATCCAGTGGCAACAAAGAAAAAAAGAATAATGAATACAGATCAAAAATAGTCTTTAGTGATTAAAAAAAGTTATGAAATGTTCTGTTTCACATCTTTGAGGGAAACTGTACAGAAGACAACTGAAATACTTAAGTAAAATTAATTTGTCCATTCACTTGTTTCATTTTCACCCCAAAAGTTACATGCAAAAGTTTCCAGGTTTTGTGTTTAGTTGAAAAGCTCTGGTTACAATTATCCTGGAATTGGCTTGAGTCTATGGAACTATTCAAATTGGAGAAGAAATATGAATGAAGCTGAATTCAGTTTCAGTGGAACTAGGCTGATGCTGGTCTTTCGTATTAGAGAGAGGGAACTTTGTTTTTTCCCCTGGTGAAATTGGATAAGAAAATGCCTGGCAAAACACCCAAAAAGCAAGGCCACCCATTTCAGCACATATCTAGAGAATGAGTGATCAAAGATTGTCTACATATTAAATTACTTAGTCATTTCTTCATACTGCTTATTTTTTACAGAATCTCTTCTATATAATGCATTAGCAAGATAAGCAATTACAATACTTAATACAGTTTGTTTTCTCTTGGATTAGACACTAAATGTAATTTACATCTTTTCCAGTATATTTATGGTGATAAATTTTAGCCTATGCACTACTACTATTATTAATGCTAAACTGTCCAGTATTTTATATCATACTTACTTATAAGTAGACTAGTGAATCAGCTGCACATATGTGAGCTGCAAAGAATATTATTTTGGTAAGCCTTCAATGTTTTACAAATCAGAGCTTCATCAAAGAAAATTCATTAATCATTTGAGATATTCTTGAAGAAGCTATAGATCCATTTTGAAAACCTATGAGATACTTGTACTTACAGTAAAACTTATTTTACTATTCATATCCACTGAGGTGTGGCTTTGTTCGTCAATGTATTGGTTGTCTCAGAAATGCTTGCTTCTTCCTTACATAAATATAAAGCCAATCTCTTATCAGATATGAGGTGCATTTGTGGACTGAAACTTCCTGAACAGATCAGAAAAGGACTGCCTCTTCAGCAATTATATCTTCTAAGAGTGGGTTCACCTAAGCAATGGATAGCATAGCAGTGAAAACTGCTATGTTAATCCTGGTCAAATATGATCCAATATGATCTAGGTTAATGTATAGAAGTCATAAAACAGCTTCATTCTAAGTGGCTAACAGCTGCATCATGCTTTTAAAGTAAATAATCTTAAAGTTACTGAAATTGGGTATGTATTTCTGGTTGCTCAGTTTGTCTAACTCATAAAGATCATGACTCAAGGTGTTTGGCAAAATGACATTTGGAGGGAAAAGCAAGTGTTTGTTATGGAAAGTGAAAACAGATAAACAGGAATATAGGAAAAAGCACTAAATGTCAAGCACTTCAACACCATGCCACTGTTCACGTTTTTTATGTTAAAGTATTTACATATAAACTCATAACATAGTTTGGAGAAGTGGCTCAACAGTAGATAAAGAGATAAGGTATAATTTAAAAATAAATATTGGAGAAGAGTCTACGTTGGTTTTCATTTAATGAGAAGACCTAAAACACAGAACAGATGTTTGACAGGGGGAGAAAAGCAGAGAAAAGAGAGTTTGCCCCACTTCCTATTCCCCTGCCTGGATATTAGAACTTTGCTGATGCAGCCTGAAGTGCCAGGCACCAAGAGTTTTTTCTGTTTTCTCAACCTTATGTATCACAGCGAAGGAACCAGAGAGATGAGATGCTGCACAGTCACCAGAAGATGTGTTCTGCACAATTGCAAACCCACAGTGTAAATTCACACCTCCCCACCGTGAACTGTTATGTGGAGAAAAGAGCTCAAGATCTCCTTTCATATTAGGTCTGAGCCTCTTCCGTACACAATATAGGCTGCATGGGAAAATGCAAAGTCCTCTGCACAAAAGCCCTGATACAATACAGTAGAGCTAGAGGATACTTCAAAAGCATCTAATATGCTCTAAGTGGTGTATTATAGAGCAATTAAAATTTATTTTATTATAATATTATAATCTTGACTTTGTATCAGCTGAATCTGAAGTGTAAAATCCTGGTTCCGTTGGCAGCAATACAAATTTCATCATTAACTTTACTGTGGATGGATTTCAGCTGTTGCATAATGACTTGCAGAAACCATCATGATTTGCACCATTTGAGGATTTGTCCCAGATTTGCTGACTACTGCTAGATTTCGCACTATGGACATTTTTCCACTGGGAATAAAGTTAACCATCAGCTTGCTTTACAGACAAAAAAATATCCATCAAAAAGTCAGAACTCCCTATCAGGACCAGCAGTCGGTGTATTTCAGACTGCTGTAAAAATGCCTTAACGAAATGCAGAAGACAATATAGCAACCTGTAAGCCACTTTACAGCAAAGGATAATATATGACTTTCATATTGAAGAACATTTAATGGATTATTCTTTCCTCCGTTATCGTTGTGTCTTCTCTTTTTTTAATAGTTACAGGCATAACTTTAAACATTATTTCATTTAGTTTGGAGGCCAGATTTTAATAGCTACTATATGAGATACAGTCACAGACCCTTAGTACAGATGATTTGATACCAAATAGATTCAACATATCTTTTAATAATTCAGCTTGATCTTTGGACAAAACTTGGTCAGCACTTAGGAGTACATTACATTTTCATCACTCAGAACAACCAACTGGAGTAGGATGACAATAATTTTCCTCAAGTACTATGGGTTTGCTCCCATAGTACTAGGAATTTACTAGGAATTTTAGTTCCCTTGTCCAGAATATCTCTGATCCATTAAATGAGAGACTTCCAGCTCTTGCCACATGCCTTCTTCCTTCACTTGAACCATGAAGAATGGAACGGCACTTCATTTCTGAGAGTCGGCATTGCCTATGTGTTATAGAATTTGCCCCATCTATCCTATGAAGGGCATGACAATAATGTTTTACCTAACTTCTTATCTATTACAAAAATCTTTTTAAAAAGATGGTTCTCATCCTTTGTTGTTCATAGTCTTCTGTCTTGAACTGAATTATGACTTGAAGACCAAACATCATAGCTGGAAGCATTTAAGTGCGAGGCTGTCAAAGACAAAGCACTTTTTATGGCACATTACCTCAGTAATCTCGCACATCTCTTCTGCCTTACCAGGGAATGTTGTATCCAACCATAGGAGTCCCACCTGTCCAGGTAAGAAATTTTTTTAGAACTTCCTGCAGGCCCCAGGAGCCTCCAAGGCCAGATACATCCACAGCCTCAGAGACCGAGGGTTGTTGTTACATGTGTTGTGTGTACACATCATCTACAAGTGCCTGTGGGCACCTCAGCTCCCATTGTGGCATCTTCCCAAAGCTCACTAACTGCGAGAGAGGCAGGAACTGTTGCACAGTATCTTCATTAGAGGTGCTCTTTCTCTGTACACACAAGATGAACTCTGTTTATTAACTCAGAGGATCTGAATATACTTTCTTATTAGAAAAAGGACAAAAGGTACTTAACAATGCAAACCATCTAATTTCATGAAACTATTGAGTGTGCATCGTAGCTCTAAAATATTAAAGGTAATGAAGAAAAAAATATACTAGGTAGCAACCATGCACATTCATAAATTAATTTTGGGCTCCAATGTGCTACTGTAGGAAATGCTGTTGTCTGAACTGTAAAATAAAATGCCAGTGATCCCCATTCAAAAATCTGGCTTTACTCCAAAGCATTGCGGCAGAATAGATATTGTTATTCTGTACTTGCACCATAGGGAAACTTTGCAGGATCTTAAATGCCATTGCAAAGGTGGACTTCTGATGAGTATTTCAATAACAGAACAGACAGTTATGTATACAACAGGGAAAATGGAAAGGATAGTGATGCTAGAGGAAGTAAGTGAAGGACAATATAAATGTACGCAAAAGGTAGATCAGAAAGAGTGCTTGAGTATTTAACTATGATATGCATCTTTGCACAATGTATGTTAGAGGAAAGACTGACAAAAGGAAAAGTATTAATTCAGAATATAGGCAGAATATATATAGGCAGAATATAGGTTTAAAGGTTTATTATGAGTAGATCTTTTAACTTGGCTGGGAAGGAATATAAAACATGGCATGAAATAGCTGGAAATAGCATGTGGTGGAGTGCTCTAAAGGAAACATGAAGAGATCAATTATCACTGTACAAAAAATTTACAGAACAAGAGCATAACTATACTAGGTAATTATTACATCACTATTTTATATTGAAGTATATAAAGCTAGAAAGGTAGATGTTAACTATGATAAAATAATAAAGGACCGTGCCACATAAAAAACTTTTCCATTTGACAGGAAGTATCACTTGACACGCAGAAAGCACTGATAGATATGAAAAATTAATCCAGAAAACTTGGAGGACAAAAAGCAAAACTTTAATTCCAATGCTTTACATTGGTTTGAATGTGGCTGATAGCTATAACATATACTATTGTTTCCATTAGAAGATACTGAGTCCTTCTGAAAGCAAAATCCATGGGCATTCCTAAATACTGCAGAAGCCCATTTCAAAGTCATGGACTCCTAATGTAATCAATAGCTGCGTTAGCAATGTTAGCTTTGACACTCCGGGTAATAAGACAAGTAATCAACGGATTAATAGTTTCTACACAAATTTCTCAGAAGGGCTTTCCAGAGTAAAGATATATTATCGTCCTTGTGCAACAGCAATCCAAAGCACAGAGAGAACATCAGATCTGATTATGGTTGCACAGTAAATCTGAGGCATAGCTGGAAACAGAGCACGAGGTTACTAACTCCCAGCCTGGGACTCTAACTGCATAAAACCATAACCACTGACTGAGGTCATATTACTAAGTTACACTGTACTGAGAGCATTGGAAAACTAGCCATCAGAAAAACATTTTATTTGTACAGCACTTGGATTTATAGGATCTGGTCTAAATCTTCTTTATGGACTTGAAATATAGTGAAGTTAGTGGAGTCTCAGCGGACCCTGCGAAAGTGCTGTTAGATCAGAACACAGCAGAGAACCATGACAGGTATGCTTGAGGTAAAACACAGCTTTCCAAAGTAGTACAGGATGAAGGCATAATTTGTTGCAGAATGAATACTCTGAGAGAACATTTTGGTTGCTTGGAATGATTCCAAAAAAGCAAAGCTTTTTCTTCTGTGATAAAAAGAAAAATCCTGCCATAAAGCTTTCAATAAGAATTTCACTATTGTTTGTTATACAGTTTAACCTTCAGCACTCTTCAATATCATGCGCTTTGATGCACTTCTGTGATAGGCAGGTAAAAGTTACATGGTGTTGCAACAAACCAAAAAAGGCTTTGAAACCAACACCAAATCCTTATATGCACTCACTTCAAGCCTAAACTTACACTTCAGTATGCAGACTGCACCTGAGGTCTAATGGAAAAAAACCCCAGGCTATAGCATGTTCAGTCCAGGCTATACAAAACATGTTTTCATCCCATGGTGGATGACACCAAGCTGAGTGGTGTAGCCGATATGCTTAAGGGAAGGGATGCCATCCAGAGCAACCCTGACAGGCTTGGGAAGTGGGCCAATGTAAACCTCATGAAGTTCAACAAGCCCAAGTGCAAGGACCTGCATCTGGGTCAGAGCAATCACCAGCATCAGTACAGACTGGGTGATGAATGGATTGAGAGCAGCCCTGCAGAGAAGGACTTAGGGATACTGGTGAACTTAAAATGGGATAAGAGCTGTGTATTGGGTTTGCGTGGCAAGGTTTTGGTAGCAGGGGGGAATGCAGGGGTAGTTTCTGTGAGAAAATGCCAGAAATTTCGCCTGTGTCCAAAAAAAACCAGTGCTGACTGGCTCCAAGATGATCCTGCTGCTGGCCAAGGCCAAGCTGATCAGTGACAGCGATATCACTTCTGTGATAACATATTTAAGGAGAAAAAAACCTGTGCAACACCAGCAGATGTCCTCAGAAGGAAGGAGCAAGAATACGTGAGAGAAACAACTCTGCAGACACCAAGGTCAGTGAAGAAGGAGGGGGAGGAGGTGCTCCAGGTGCCAGAGCAGAGGTTCCTCTGCAGTCCGTGGTGAAGACCATGGTAAGGCAGGCTGTTCCCTTGCAGCCCATGGAGGTTAATGGCGGAGCAGATATCCAACCTGCAGCCCGTGGAGGACCCTATGCTAGAAAAGGTGGATGCACCCAAAGGAGGCTGTGACCCCATGGAGTGTCTGCACTGGAGCAGGCTCCTGTCACGACCTGGGATCCTGTGGAGGGAGGAGTCCACGCTGGAGCAGGTTTGCTGGCAGGACTTGTGATCCCACGCAGGAGCAGTCTGTTCCTGAAGGACTGCACCCTGTGGAAAGGACCCATGCTGGAGCAGTTTGTGAAGAACTGCAGCCCATGGGAAGGACTCACGCTGGAGATGTTCGTGGAGGAATATCTTCTGTGGGAGGGACCCTACGCTGGAGCAAGGGAAGAGTGTGAGGAGTCCTCCCCCTGAGGAGGAAGGAGCGGCAGAGACAACGTGTGATGAACTGACCACAACCCCCATTCCCTGCTACCCTGCACTGCAGCCTGGCCTTTCTCTGAGTTTTTGGAACACATTTCAATGATTAATACGGGCACTTCAGCAGAAATAATGTCACAGATCTTGTTCATCATCTGTTCCTTGAGAAAATGGGTTATTATACTGCCTCCTTTGCTATACTTTTTACTCTAATCAGTACCACTTGTAAATTGTAGTTCCTAGCCCTTCTTATATCACCTTGCTATAAGTAGCTTACAAGAAAGCATTTTTGTCCCAATTTTTTTCAGTGTAAATCTGTCACCTTTCTCAATACTATCACAATGAAGTAAGTAGAGCCAGAAACCCATGAATGCACTTATTAATTCATAAAACCCAACCATGCTAATTATGAAGTATGAATTATGCAACAAATGATGTAGCCCAATTCCTGATCTGTTATATGGAATCTCAATAAACTTCTAAGATAAAATGCTTCAAATAAATTTAATATTTAAAGCATCATTTTAAACTCTGAAGTCATATTGAAAAATGTGAATGAAGACTTCTTTTTTTTTTTTTAAAAAAAAAAAGATACCATTATTATAAACAAATTTCGTTCTGGCTTTAAAATTTTATAATTTCTTGCAAAAATAATCAAAGCAAAAAAGTAAAAATATAAAACTCCTGCTGTTTTGAACATTTTCAGTTTCTTACTAGGATGGAATAACATCTTGGTTAATTGACACATTTGAATTAACATAATACATCAGAAATGGAACCATAAGGAGTGTGGGCTGGATTTTTAATGTAGTTTTTAATAAGGACTGCTATTTCTCAAGTAAAAGTAAGTAAGTAGCATTTTTGTTTACCTTCTTGCAGCTGAAATCACTGAAGATCTGAAGTTTCAGAGTTTTAGATGGTTGTTTCACATTTTTGTGTTCTGCATAGGGAAATCAGGAAGTCTGCTTGTTGGATACTATTTTGTAATTTTTTGAAGTATGGAGTTTGAGATAGAAATATAGGATAGGAAAGGACTTTCTAACTGACTTCTTTATTTTCATTCTTTATGTTAAATATGTTAACTATATTTTAAAAGCAATGAAAAAATGTTTAATATGAATGTTTATCCTGTAGTGGGAATGTGGTGGGTTGACTGTGGGTTGCTGCCAGACTCCCATCCAGCTGCACTCTCAATCTCTTTGCTTATTAAGACAGGGGAGTAAATAAGATTTTAAAAGTTTGTGGGTGGAGATAAAGACAAGGAGATCACTTACTAATTAGCGTCACAAGCAAAACAGACTTGACATGCGGAAAATTAATTTAATTTATTGCTCATTAAAAATTGAACTAGATGGTGAAAACAAATACAAAAAATAAAACACTTTCCCCAGCCACCTTTTTTTCCCCCAGACTCAACTTCCCCAGACTCAACTCCCTCATTCCCAACCCCTCAACCCCTTCCCTCGGCAAGTGGTGCAGGGGGGATGGAGAATAGGGGATTGTGGTCAATCCATAATTGTTCTTCTCTGTTGCTCCTTCCTCCTCATACTTTTTCCCTGTTCCAGCATGAGTCCTCTCCATGGGCTGCAGTCCTTCAGGATAAACCTGATCCAGCATTGGGTCCTCTGTGGGCTGCAGCGTGAATATCTGCTCCAGCATGGTCTCTACACAGGCTACAGGGGAATCTGCTCCAGTGTGTGGAGCACCTGTTTCCCCTCCTTCTTCTCTGACCCTGCTGTTAGCAGAATTATTTCTCATGCTTTTTTCCCCACTCCTCACTGCTGTGCAGCATTTTGCTCTTTCTTATATACGCTTTTCCAGAGGCACCACCAGCTCGGCTCATGGTCTCAGATGTGTCCTCTGGTAAATCCATTGCAGAGCCAGCTGGAAACTGCTGTGTCCAGCATGGGGCAGCCCCACATCTCTTCTCACAGAGGCTATCCCTGTAACTCCCTTCCCACTACCAAAACCTTGCGACCTATGCCAAATGCACACTAACATTGGAAGGATACCCCTACATCTCTTATTTAAAACATTTACAAATGCCAGATTTCTGCCATAATTTAGTGTGGCTCCTTTTATATGACAGGTTATTGAGGGCAAAGTGCTATCTCACAAAAATATTTGTTAATCTATTGTGGGAGCAGGTGGAATTTATGTTCCCACAGTTGAAGTTATGCTTTTTTTTGCTCTTTTTTTTTGTGTGTTCCATGGTCACTGCAGTTACTCAAGCATCAGCTCAGCTGAAGAAGTTTGAAACACACATTTCCACCCTTCTTGGTGGGCAGGACAGATAAGGAGCATAACCTGGTCTGAGCTGTTGTGGGACTGGGGCTCTCTATGCCTCCTACTGAAGATGCATCACGTCCCAAAGAAGATGTCAGTTTTCCATTTGACAGAGAACTAGAACAAAATAAACTCATCCTGGTATTAGGACATTCTTTCTGGCCAGTTGCAGCCTTGCATTCTCACCTGCTCTCCTCAACTTGATTATGAAATATGTGGTTCTGAAGACTCTTCTTTCTTGAATGCCCAATTCAGAGACATGGTGACCTTACTATTTATTCATCCTAAAAATCATGGATGCTTTTGTACAGAAGAGCCTTCCACAGGAAAGAGGGTGATTTATGCCTATCCTAAGCTATATGATACAAACCTTTTTAGAGGGAAGAAGGAAAGGGGTTTTTGATTTTAGTCATCAAAATCCCCGACATGTAAAACACATTCTGTGTTCAGCATTGGTTCATGGTAAGCTCAGGTATTTACGTACAGTATGGTGGCAGCAATTAATTTCATACTGTGGTAGTAACTAACTCTACCAAGTCTTCATGTATGAGATGCCTAAAACTCGGTTGTTGCAACTCAGCCTCACAGTGGTGCTTGAAGGTAAGAAACCTATTTTAAAACTACTCTTCTGTGGTGTTTGAAGCAAAGACTTGAATCCATATTGTTTAAATCCTGCCTGAGAGAGCAATCCAGTCACTAATCTACTGGATGTTCTCTTGGTTTTCTCATGGATCTGTGGTACGTTGTATAAATGATGAACTGATACTTGCAGCAGAAAGTTTCATGTGTCTCTCTTGAACTCTAAAGAAATGCCCTCATCACTTAACTATAGTACTTAAGCCTCCATGATTTCTTCTTTGGACACTTGAAGACTTAATTAATTTATAGAGAAAATTCAAGAGCAGATATTAAGTGATTATCTTGAATACCTAACATAAATTTAAGATATAGGTATGCTGGACTAAGTAGCTCTCAAATAAGATAAATTTTAAAAATTACAGCTTTAAGACACTTCCTAGAATTAAGGTACCCAAACTTCAGAAACATTAGAAGAAAGGTAATTTTGTGCAATTCTGTTGTCAAGAAGACAAATCTGTATTGGGTGGTGATATCTATCAATTATTAATCTGTTTCAAGAGATCAAAATGTTGTAGTTGCCAAAGTTGGAGGTTGAGTAACTAAGATTTTGTTGAAATATATGCAGAGTAGTACAAAACTTCCTTAAAAGTGTGTAACATTTATCTACTTCTGCCACAAATGATTATTAATTTTTGGACATTTTAGAACTTTTTATAAGGGTGTGTACTCCTAATGCTTCCAAATAAATGGTTATATTACAACTTTTTTTTGGTACCTTCTACCTCACTACTTTTACCCTCGAATGCTTACATCATTCAGGTGCTAGGGTAAAAGAAAGCATTATCAGACTTTTGTGTTTGTGACCTAGTCTGCATGCCATGTAATCGACATCACTTGCAGTGTTGTGATCACACCCTCCTTCCTCTTTAACACTTGAAAAAAATTTTCATTTTGTCATGTGTACCCTATATAAATAAGGGTGTATTCAGTCTTACTAAGGCCTTCTTCAAAGCTTAAGAAAGTTGGAAAAGATCTATTTTTCCAAGGTAGAATTATCATTTGGTCTAACTAAAAAGAACAATGAAAATGACTGGACTTCAAAAAAAAGAAAAAAAAGACCTTAGGAAGGAGGGACTGAAAAAGTGTACTAATAGGAAACTTTTTCCTGCTTCAGAAAAAACAGAAAGAAGAGGATGGCATTGTTATGATCTGCAGGTATGTAAAATTCTTCAGGAATGAAGAAAGAAATAATCAATTCTCAGTGCCTAGGGAAGATGAAAAAAAGAATGAATGGTCTTGAATTACAGACAGGAAGATCTAGGACAGATAATAAGTAAACTTTTCGAAAGACATGGATCATGACACACTAGAATAGACTGCCTGAATAGCTTTTGGAGTTTCAGTCACTGGAAATCTCTAAGGACAGGTTAGGTAAACATCTATCAGAGTCGACAGGTACAGTTGATTTTGCCTGTGGGCAAAAGCAAGGAGTAGATAACTTCCTGAGGTTTGCTTCAGCCTATTTGTCTCTGATTCTGTGATAAGCAGTGGTTTAGTCTACAAGTACCCTCATGACTTCAGTAGGGGAATTTGCAGAATGTCTTCAAAAAGATATTTCCAGAGACGCCAATATTATTCTGAAAATAAGCAGGTATGCATAAAAGGAGTAGAGCTCCTGGCTGAAAATGTCATCCACAACATTTTTCTGATTAAAAAATTTCCCTTATTAAATAGATTTTCTCAAGACTACGGGTAACAGTTGGATTTGTATTTTTAGGGTGTGCATGGAAAGCCACATATCCTCCCTCAGCATGATAAGTAAGCAAGACACTCAAACAAGTGTAAATGTCTACCTTCTATATGCTCTACAGGATATGATTTTTGTAGAGCTAATTGCTTTAGTATTGGGCGCTTAACTGACACTGAGGAGATGGTGTATCTTTGCCTGACTAACTGCCCCACACTTCATCTGTATGTTTATTATAAGGAACTGAGCACATTTTAAGTGTGAGTAATCCGACCAAATATCTGCAGTTACAGACATTTACACTTGAGACTTTCTTTGGAGTCAGAGGAAAGGAACGAGCGTTCAGCACATTGTGCTGCTGACTTACTTTTAATGCTCCTATAGGATGAGATTATCTGTGCCCTGGAAGTATTTTTCAGTGACTATGAGGAAAACAAGAAGTGAACAGCTGAAAAGTGGACAGCTGTATTAAACAGATAAATAAATGAGTATCACTCTTCCTTGGATAGATTTTCACATTGCATATAATGACTTCATAGTCTTTCACATATTTCTTTCATATACTGTCTTTCACACAGCTTCTGTGGAATAGGAAGAACTGTTGGCTTCTTTTTGAAGATGTGGAAATGAAGCACAGGACAGTTATGAGACTTGCCCAAGGTCACACTAGAAAATTCAACAGAAGAGAGGCCTGAATCTTAGTCTGTGAAGTCTCTGACTATGTTCCACTGGATTTTCCTATTTTATTTTTTTTTAAATTACCTCAGAGGTCTGTAGATTCTTCCTGTGATACAGAAATTTTAAACAGATTTGCAGATAACATTATTTAGTTTTTCAATGTAAGTTTTCTGCACACAAATAGTTAGCTGTACTATATTTTATACATGACAGACTATGAGGCAAGAGGAGGCCCTGCAGCATGTAACTGCACAGGCCACATGGCTGGTCTGCAGGAAGACTGGAACCCAGTAGCTGGTGTTCTGCATCATCAGCTGTATTGAAAATTGAAGCACAACATGCAAGTTGTTTTAGAGCTACACTAACAAAATCTTGCATTTCATTGCTACTTCCACCATATCATATCATATCATATCATATCATATCATATCATATCATATCATATCATATCATATCATATCATATCATATCATATCATATCTTTTTTTAATATATAAAATTATGGTTAAATGTACTGTTTAATGTATTTCAATATCTTTTGCAAGCTTTATCTTTACCTTATGATTCTAACCTTACTCTTTCTATTAGTAAGTAAAATCATTCCTTCTTTTTTTCTTGTTACCAACTTCTCTTTTTATATCCAATACAGTTTTGAAGGTAGTTTTACCCTAAGAGCCCAGGGATGTTGTTTTCAACCTTTTCTTCTTTGCTTAGCCTGCAAATTCCAGATAGAGTTTGCTCTTTTGAATTAATGTGCATGGCTCTTCTATATTAAAGTCCTTAAACTCTCAATCCAGTCATTTTCTCTAATTGCTTCACATAATTTCTCAAATAAATTGCCCTTTCAGAATCAAAATCCTTACTTAGAGACACACTTTTGTTTATCCTACTATTTCATTTAAACTGGATCAGCTAGGGATCATTAGATTCAAGGTTGTTTTCTGCAGAAGGGCTCCTTTATTATGTGACTCTTGTGTTGCCATGTTACTTCATATTACATCCATGTCTTATAATTTCTATTAAAAAGTAGTTACTGAAGATACAGGAAAACTACTAAGCAAAGGAATTTTAGATATTAATATATTACATGCCATAAAGCCCCAGCCAGACCAGTGGTATGAAAATCACAAGTTCAAACATTCCAAAACAGGAATTACTATGCAAATTATTACTATACAATTAATTGTGCCCATTTCATGTGTACATTACATTTTCTGCAGGATTTCTCCCTCATGTGGTGCACAAAAAGCATGAAGATGAAGCTGTCTTCTTCTATGGGAAATACATATACCCCAGTTTTGAAAGAGCTGAATCCTTCACCCAGTTCTTTACACAAATGGATCACAAGAATGGCAGAAATACTGTATTCCAAGAGACCGGCTCACTCCTCAGATTCAGTCATGGCAGTGTATGTCTTCGTCACATCAGGACTGATTCCCCCTGGGTTCAGCAGGAAGCAACATGCAAAGTACAACTAATTAAATATCTCCACTTTGGTGCAGCAAATTAGCATGAAAACTCCAGTAGTAGTAGGAGTGTAGGCTTGTAAGTAGGCATGTAAGCGTCTCATTCAAAACTCTAGCCTCACGGACAATTTTGGGCTACACTGGTAGATGTTTCTCATGGCAACTAAGGACCATACAGACAATTACAGCTCAAGTTTCTGTGTATTTAGGACAGCCTCCCTACAGTTTCTTTTTATCTCAAAATGAAAGCATATTCCAAATACTCTGAATGTGACTCTTGAAGACTGTCTTTAATAGTGACAAAATGGTAACATTATTTAGCGGTTGCATAGAATTTTCATCTATCCGTTTCCAAGAAGTTTTTGGGTACACGAAGACTTAGGCAATACAGAATAAAATGGCATGGCTGCATGTGTAATAAATATATCACTCCAATTTGATTACTTAACAAAAAATATTTCCTCAGATGGAAGAAGAGAAGGACCTTTTTCTTTTATATTCTGAACCTACCACTCACTTTCACATTGACTAGGTTTATTTTTAAATAACTAGATGAATTAGGTTATTTGCGGTAATTTACTCAATTCTGAGAAAATAAGTTTTAGTAAAATCAGTGGGCTTTTAGGATGGTTAAAGTCTTCTAAACTCTTATGCAGCACTTTATCACAATGTCATTTGCCACTAGGAAATGACCTCGTTTCCTCAAAGTCGTGAAATTTTATTTTAAGAGGGTGAAAAATCTCACCCTTGTGATCAGATGACAAGGAAGCTGGGCAAACTCCACAATTAAAGAGCTCTCAAAAGCTATAATGTTCATGAAGGGGTTTACTGCCGTTAAAATGCACAGGTTGAATTCAGTTTTTTATTTTGTCAGGAATGCCCTGGGCTAGGAGAACTGAAGTGAAAAAGACGACTCGATGTCATTTCTAATAAGCATACAACTTTATTTTCTTTTTTTTTTTTTTAAAAAAATGAAGTGCCATTCTTTGTATCCTGCCTTACAAAGCAACAGAGAAACTACAGTATTTTGGCACAGTTACCATGACAAACCATAGAATTTGGGTAGGAATAAAAAATTTGACAACCACATTATCTTTCTTCTTTTAAAGTCTTCATGGCAATATAGAGGGTCAGACAGGCATTATTAAACATGGCTAAGCATTATACAAGTATGAAAGCTACAACGACTTGAAGAGGCCAAGAAAAATGGTATTTCCTGTCAAGACCATGGTATAAAATAACACAGGTATTCGTATTTGTCATTGTGGTAATAAACATTTAAACAGTGATTTGTTTTTCTTCAGGGGTAGGGCAAAGGATATTTTTGGCTAGGGTGAATGGACTTGATACAAAGTGGGAAGAGATGTACAAAGAATAGCTTAACATCAACACCAGTTCAATATCAGTCCAACCTCTCAATTAAACTAGAGAAGTTTAAAGAATAGTACAAAAAGCAAACATCCTCTGAGGATTGATATCTTGCTACAGATCACCAAGACATCAAAGACATGCACTTTTTTCTAAATATTTAAACTATTAAACAGTTTTTGATAAGACTGTGGTCAGATCTTTTCAATTCTTGTCATTCTAATACAAATCGAAAATGCAGCACTTCAAAAAAGAGTTTCATTCCAATTTGGAACTAAACTAAACTAAACTAAACTTTAAAAAAATCTCCTGGAAACAAAAATGTTGAAAACACATCCCTTTGGGGTGATTATTGCTTAGATAAAATAAATAACCCCCCCAACTGTAAGAATCAATATTTTTTGTGAATTTGTTAGATTTGCAAAATTTATACTGTATTATTTTTATAATTATTGGTTAGTTCATGGCATATCAGCAGCAGCATATTCACCTATAGCACTACTACTGACATGTAACAGGAAGAAAAAATACTGAAATATTTTATTTTTCTTAAAATCAATACCAACAACTGATTTTGGTATGTTTGGAATACTGCTCTTTTTTTCATTTCGCTGTATCAAAAGGCTTCTTTACAAACACAAACAGGAGATGCTTTAATATAAGTATCAAACTGCTTCTTTTCAAAATATTCTTCACCTGAGAGAATTTTAATTAAAATTAAATCTTTTGAAAAGATTTCCATTCAATATTAAATATGTCCTCAGTAACAAGCATTTATATGGAAGAATTTAGTTGTTCAGGTCAGTTGACTGTAACTAGCTATTTGGGTTTCCTATTTAACTTGTGTATGCAGTGGCATCAGCTGTGCACAAAAAGTTAAGTAAGTACATTGGAATGTACTTACGAATATGCATAAGAAATCAAGTAAGAGAGGGAGGAGAGCGGTGTGGCTGAGCTGGGACTTGCTGGTCAAACCTAAAGGCAAGAAGGAACTCCACAGGCAGTTCAAGCAGCATCAGGTGTCCTGGGAAGAGTACAGGGATGCTGCCCTATAGGGTATGTAGGGACGAGGTCAGGAAGGCCAAGGTGCGTCTGGAGCTGAACTTGTCAAGGGATGTTAAGAATAACAAGAAGGGCTTCTACAGGTACGTCAACCAGAAAAGGAAGGTCAAAGAAAGCGTGCCCTCCCTGATGGCGGAGAATGGCAAACTGGTAACAACAGACGAGGAGAAGGCTGAGGTTCTGAACAAATTTTTTGCCTCGGTCTTTACTGCCAGCCTCTCTCCGCATGCCTCCCAGGTTGAAGGACTGCAAGATGGGGACCTGCAGGACAAAGTCCCTCCCACTATAAGTGAAGGCAAGGTTCGTGACCACCTGAGGAACCTGAATATACACAGATCTATGGGACCTGATGAGATGCACCCCAGAGTCCTGAGGGAATTGGCTGATGTAGTTGCGAAGCCATTCTCCATGATATTTGAAAAGTCATGGCAGGCAGGTGAAGTCCCTGGCAACTAGATAAAGGGAAACATCGCACCCAGGTAGGCTAGAGGAAGGAGCCAAGAGGAACCTTGTGAAATACAACAAGAATTGCACCTGAAAAGGAAGAATCCCAGGCACCAATACATGCAGAGGACTGATGGACTGGCACAGTTCACTGAAATATTTTCTTATAAAGACACTGCAGGTATGGGAAGGCAGATATCAGTACTGATATCCCCATTTGTGTTGTCCAGTTGGTCATGTCCTCCTAAGCTTTGGTATTGCAGGGAGTGATACAACTGTCACCAGCCTCTCTGCTTTTCTGAGTGGCACAAGGATCAGCACCACTCCAAAATTTATTGCCAAGTAAACAGAGGCAAACAAAGCAACTTACCTGACGTCATTTGCTACTCTCGTGAGTTTCTGTGTATATGTCTGTCTGCACATGCAAAAGCATAGGTACATACTTTAGCATTTTTAGTAGAATTAATAAAAAACTTGGGATACAGGCAAATATGGATTTTCATTCTATTCATTTCAAAATTAATTAACCTTGAAGAGAGAAGTGCGAACAACAGAAATCTGAAGTATTCTGTATTTTATATCTTAAAATTTGCAACACAGAGCAGGAAAATCCATAAAAACAAATTTGCAGGTTTACCTTCTTAATTGTTGTCATTTTTCATGCTATCCCTTTCAGTGTTATTTTAGGTTGAAGGACATAGTGCACAAACAACAACCTCTCAAGCACATCAAATGGTTTCAGCTTAATTCAAGGGAACAGAGAATGTTTTTATACACCATGCCTTACCTTTAGCTATTTTTTGTACAAAAAATGTTACTGTAAACACTGAACAGGAATATTAAGAGTTTATCGTTATTAGCTAGATATGTTTATAAAGGATCATTTCATTATGTTGTAGTTCTGTCATCTTAAATGCTGTTTTCTTAAATATTTTGCAAATAAATCTTAAAGGAGAGATGATACTAAAATTATGCAGTGATCTGAGTTGAGAAGAACTGATATGTGCTGTGTAACAGGCTGGTTAGTTGCTTAAGATTAAGGCTAATTAAAAAGAATTATTATAATTGTGTCACATATTCCTTTCAGGCTGCACACCTTGGTTGACTCTTTGTACAGCCTAGCCCAAGAGAGCCCTTATCTTGATAAGCCTGCTTCTCCTTCGCAAAAGCAACAATGGCAAGTATGGCAGCAAATTCAATTAATAAATACATGAAAACACTTTCATACACATATACAAAACAAATCTGACATTGTCCTTTGAGGCGATTACAAGTTTGATTGTCAAAGACAATGTCAAAAGCGTGTCACTTGTATTATTGTTATGTGAGTTTCTAACTGAAATTTGACATTCAGCAATAATCAACGTAAAACCTTTGTGCTATTCAGATAGAAAAAAAAAATCTTGATAACTATACCATCTCCAAAACTAATTGTAAATGTGAAATCATAATAAAAATTAGTAAATTCAGTACTTTCTGTTCTTGACTTAGTGTTATTTAGTTTGTGTATTGGTAATCTAGAAACAAATAATAATATCACTTCTTATGAAGTTTCCATATGACATGATTATTGACTTGAGTGATAAATAATATATAGAGAATCCTGAATCACTCAGTAATCTGAATTCATTTTTAAACATCATGCATTTTAATGCTGCCATATGCAACACAGAAAGTAGGTCACACTCACAGGACAGAAAAATGTTTCTTGGAGAGCCTGTATCTGTGAAAGCCTTTGGTGTCTGGTGAGTAGCCAACTGAACATGAGCTTCTAGTGTAACATAGAGAATAAGATTAATGTAGCTCTTAACTATATAAGACAGACTATAGACATCATATTACATCTGTATGGTATTATTGACATCATTACTAGAATACCATGTCTAATCCTAAAGCATGCACCTTGAGGATGTAAAGTTTCTGAAAAAAGCAGGTGGTTTACAAAATCTGCAATACAGCAAAACTTCACAAAGAAATCTCAGTCTGGTTGATTTATAAAATAAGTTAATCATGGTCTGCAGGTAACCTCCCTTTATATCACAGATTTATCCTCAGATGGGTCTTGATATATCTTCAGGTGTCTATCCAAAAGGCAGAAAAAAGTTCAATCTCTGAACATAGATAAACATTGCAGTCAGACTAGAAATAAGGTACACATTTTTAAAGTAGGACAAACGCAAAAAAACTTCCCTGAAGATGTGTTAATTTCTACATTATTGTCTCTCATGATATAAGGAGTGGGTGCCTGTTTAAAAACATGTTCTAGTTCAATCAGAAGATAAGTATGGGATATACAAAATGCAAGACAAAGAGTTATGATCTGTTTGAAACAAGAAATCAGACTAATGACTGGAGTGAAAAGAGGCATCTGGGAACATGCCAGTAAGATATATTTTTATTGGAAAACTTATTTTTGCAAACCCGTTCAAGACAGAGATTTGGAGCGAGTGAGGCCTTGGCTTTGCCCTGTTCTATGTGACCCTGAAGAAGATGAGAGTCCCTGGGAGGAAATAAGTATGTTCATTCAGCTAATAGCATTGTTTGCCTCTGACCATTTTTTATGGCTGTCTCAAGTTCAGTAGGTTCATAATTTGTCTCATTTTGTCTCCTTTCTTTAGTACTGTGGATGAAACCTCATTCAGGACTATCATTTGGGCACCATTTTTGATTCTAAGGCTTTGATCTACACATCCTGAAAATCAAAGTTTTTTTAAATCTGCATTCCTTGGCATAATGTCTCTAATAGTCAGTTCTTTCTATCAATTCATGCAGATAAACTCCTATCATTTTCCATCCTGAACACCGTGACTTCTTTGCTCTTGATATAATAGCAAATCTTCACTTGTCCACAACAGAGCAAAGAGTACTTTCCCAGCTTTCTGGTTTAGTAATCTTTTCTCTCTTCCTATTTCTGAATTTGCTTCTCTTCCACACTGCATTAAGAAACTGAACATTAAGTTCTAGTTCGATACTGAAAAATCCAATCCTTCTTACAGTCAAGCGATGCTGTCAGCATTTATTTTTAATTTTTTACATTTTAAAATAAGCACCTTCATGCTTTCCATTAGGTTTCTTCTTATGTTTGGAAGGAGTGCTCAGAGGATGTCTCTAAAGTTATCCCATCATTTTGCTTCAAACCCCTCCTCAGACCTCACTGCTCTTGTGTTTCTTACACACACAATGAAGCCTACCACATAGTTCAAAATTACCTAATTGGCTTCCTACATTTCCTTAGCCATCTTTGGATCAGCATCTGTTGTCTCTTGCTTTACACTCAGGTGATGAGATTTTTGGAATCATGAACCATTATATCATTCTGTCTTCCACTATAGCTGCTAACTGCACTCCTAATATTCCTACTACCTGCTACTGATTACCCTTGTATGAGAGAATGCAGTGACTCACAAAATTCCTATTGATTTGCTCCTGGGATAAAGTGTTATTATAAGGATTGTAATTCTACACCTACGAATGAAGAATATAGATTTCTGGGTTTTACTCACAAACTTGAGTTAGGATTACGCAAATTCCTACTCCTCAAAAGGAGTTTGAGAAGGTCATTAATTTCAGGGATTGCATGCGGAAGAAAGGCTATAGGCCACCTATGAGAGCCCAGGGAAAAAAAAAAAAAGAGTTATGATGAGGCTCTTACCACAGGAATAGGATTGTATTTGGACCTTGAAGGAATGTTCAAAGCCATAACAAAGTCTATTTCATCCTCCCATTCACAAGTATGAGGGTTTGTCCACAGACAGCATAATTTCTGGCACAAATTCATTCTTCAGTTCTGGCTTCCATTGTTTTACTTGCAGAAAGAAATTATTTTGTGGAAGTATCTTTCAAAATCACTTCATTTTCCATGGTAAATGCTTTCAGCTTCCCTTGAGCAGCAGCAAACTACAGCAGACACAGCCTGGATTCAAAACTCAGACAGCAAATTAAAGACCAGTATCTGTCAGATCTCTAGCAGTTTCTTTGGTGATCTGCTGCTAGCAAGAAATCACAACCAAGAAATCACAGGTAAACCAGCCATGTCCCAAATCTTTGTAAGTCTGTAAGTACAGTTAAAAGAGATATTACATCTAAATTATTCTGTATCTCATAATATATTACCTTCCTCATATATGTCCTGAATACCACTGAACTAAACATGCAGTGTAGGTGGGACATGCAATAATCTCTTTAATCCCTCGCCCTGAATTCCCTAGCAAAACAAAGAGATTACTGCTCTTCAAAAAACCCGTGTAGTTGCACTGCTGCACCAAGGAAGTGCTTCTGAAAAAACACTTGTAGACTTCAATGAAGACTATGGCAAAGATTTACTTTTCAAGGTAAACATTTTAGGTAATTATTTCCTATTTATCTTTCTTTTTTTATTTGGGAAATGCACTTGAAAATACATTTCTTTGTTCAAATTATTGTATTGTTCAAACCACAGAAGGGTTGAGGTTGGAAGAGACCTCTGCTTTACAGCTGAGTGATCCTCAGCATACACTGGTGTATGGAGTTGCTCCTCCCCAGGTGCAGGACTTTGCACTTCCCCTGTTGAACTTCATGAGGTTCCTGACAGCCCATTTCTCCAGCTTGTCAACATCCCTCTGGATGACAGTACAGCTCACCGGTGCCTCAGCCACCCCTCCTTGTTTTGTGTCATAAGCAAACTTGCTGAGGGTACATTTTTTCCCATCGCCGGGTCATTAATGAAGATGATAAACACTACTGGACCAAATATTGATCCCTGGGGTACACTGCTACCTGTTGGCCTCCAACCAGACTTTGCGCCGCTGATGACCGCCCTCTGGTCCTGGCCATTCAGCCAGTCTTCAGACCACCTCACTGTCTGCTCATCCAACACAAGCTATTGATGTAGCTTTCCTATGAGGATCATATAGAAGACTCTGTCAAAGGCCCTACTGAAGTCCAGGTAGCCAACATCCACAGATCTCCCCTTGTCTATCAGGCCAATAACTTCATCACAGAAGGCTATCAAGCTGGTCTAGAAACACTTCCCTTTTGTATAGCCATGCTGACTGTTCCTGATTATTTTCTTGTCCTAATGGGCCTGGAAATTTATTTCTGGATTAGCTGCTCCATCACCTTCTCAATGATAGAGGTGAGGCTGAGCAGCCTGTAATTCCCCGGGCCCTCCTTCTTTCCCTTCCTGAAGATATTGGTGACATTCGCTGTCCTCCAGTCTTTTGGTCACTTCTCCCCATGGCCATAATCGATCAAAGATTATCAAGAGTAGCCTTACAATGACATCTCCCAGCTCCCTCAGCGCTCGTGGATGCATTCCATCAGGGCCCATTGACTCAGTCATGTCCAGGTTGTTCACGTATTTCCTGACCTGATACTCTTCCAACAAGGCTTCATCTTCCTTGCTCCAACCCTTCCTCCTGGTCTCTGGGACCTGGCATTCCTGAAGGCTGCTCTTGCTAGTAAAGTCTGAGGGAAAGGTGGCCAACAGTACTTCAGCCTTTTCCATGTCGCGTTTAACCAGGTCTCCTGTGTCATTGAGCAACGCACCCACATTTTCCCCAGTCTTCCTTTTGTCTCCCGTGTACTTATAGAAGCCCTTCTTCTTGTCTTTGATGTCCTTGGACAGATTCGGTTCCATTTGGACTTTAGCTTTCTTAGCTTTATCCCTGGATGCTCAGACAATGTTTCTGTAGTAAACCCAGTTTACCAGTCCCTGCTTCCACCCTCTGTATGGTCCCTTTTTGTGTTTGAGTATTGCTAGGAGCTCCTTGTTCATCCACGCAGGCCTCCTGGCATTTTTGCCTTAGTTCCAATTTTTTGGGATGGTCTGCTCTTGAGCTTGGAGGAGGTGATCCTTGAATATTAACCAGCTTTCTTGAGCCCCCATTCCTCCTTAGGCCTTATCCCACAGGACTCTTCAAAGCAGATCTTTGAAGAGGCCAAAGTCTGCTCTTCTGAAGTCCTGGACTGTGAGATTGTTTTTCACCCTCCTCCCTGCCCTTGGGATTCTGAACTCCATCTAATAGTCTCTGCAGCCAAGGCTGCCTTTGACCTTCACATGTCCAACGAGCCCCTCTGTGTGGATGTGAAGTCTCAACTTCATACCGTGTTGGTGTGAAGCAGATCACCTCTCCTTGTTGGCTCCTCTATCACTCAGAGGAGGAAGATATCAACAACACATCCCAGGAACCTCCTGGATTGCTTATGCCCTGCTGTGTTGTCCCTCCCGCCAGTATTGGGGTGGTTGAAGTCTCCTGTGAGGAACAGCACTTGTGAACGTAAGACTGCTCCCATCTGTCTGTAGAGGGCCTCAACCGCCTGTTCTCCCTGGCCTGGTAGCCTATAGCAGACACCCACTCTAATGTCACCTTTACCTGTCCTCTCTTTANGCCAAAGTCTGCTCTTCTGAAGTCCTGGACTGTGAGATTGTTTTTCACCCTCCTCCCTGCCCTTGGGATTCTGAACTCCACCATCTAATAGTCTCTGCAGCCAAGGCTGCCTTTGACCTTCACATGTCCAACGAGCCCCTCTGTGTGGATGTGAAGTCTCAACTTCATACCGTGTTGGTGTGAAGCAGATCACCTCTCCTTGTTGGCTCCTCTATCCCTCAGAGGAGGAAGATATCAACAACACATCCCAGGAACCTCCTGGATTGCTTATGCCCTGCTGTGTTGTCCCTCCCGCCAGTATTGGGGTGGTTGAAGTCTCCTGTGAGGAACAGCACTTGTGAACGTAAGACTGCTCCCATCTGTCTGTAGAGGGCCTCATCCGCCTGTTCTCCCTGGCCTGGTAGCCTATAGCAGACACCCACTCTAATGTCACCTTTACCTGTCCTCTCTTTACTCCTAGCCATCAAGCACTCCCTTGGCTCCTCATCCATCGCCAGGCAGAGCTCCATGCACTCCATTTGCTCTCTCACGTAAAGGGCAACTCCCCCTCCTCATTTTCTCATCCTGTCCTTCCTAAAGGGCATGTATCCTTCCTCTGCAACACTCCAGCCATGGAAGCCATCCCACCATGTCTCCGTGACCCTGACAAGACTGCAGCCCTGCAGTTGCACACAGATCTCTGTCTCATCAGGGCTGTTCCCCACGCTGCCTGCATTAGTATGCAGGCACTTCAGAGAGGTACCCCAGCAAGTTGAGTTCCTGGAGAGGGTTTGGGGGATTGTGTTGTACACAGAATTATAATAATTTTTGACATAACATAATTAAAGCTGAAGAGAGCTGAGTAAAGAATGGCANCTGTAGAGTGCCTCAACCGCCTGTTCTCCCTGGCCTGGTAGCCTATAGCAGACACCCACTCTAATGTCACCTTTACCTGTCCTCTCTTTAATCCTAGACATCAAGCATTCCCTTGGCTCCTCATCCATCGCCAGGCAGAGCTCCATGCACTCCATTTGCTCTCTCACGTAAAGGGCAACTCCCCCTCCTCATTTTCTCATCCTGTCCTTCCTAAAGGGCATGTATCCTTCCTCTGCAACACTCCAGCCATGGAAGCCATCCCACCATGTCTCCGTGATCCTGACAAGACTGCAGCCCTGCAGTTGCACACAGATCTCTGTCTCATCAGGGCTGTTCCCCACGCTGCCTGCATTAGTATGCAGGCACTTCAGAGAGGTACCCCAGCAAGTTGAGTTCCTGGAGAGGGTTTGGGGGATTGTGTTGTACACAGAATTATAATAATTTTTGACATAACATAATTAAAGCTGAAGAGAGCTGAGTAAAGAATGGCACATTAAATCTCATGGGGTGATTTAATATAATAAACCAAATCAGTGAGCTAGAACACGGTGGCTTATATGAAAACAACAAATATTTTAACATTAGCAACACCTCCTTTGTTTGTTTACCTGAAAATAGAACCTGATGTTAGTAATTACTTTGGAATAAAAAGCGGTTACTTAAGATGCAGTCAGCTTCATTTAAAATCGATTAAAACCAACTCATTAAACGGAAAAAAAATCGATACAATGCCCAGTAGCTCCCACCTCACAAAACCAGCATGTGGCGCTGTCTCCTGTAAAAAAAAAAACATCCCCGACTTTGGCAAAGCTGGTTTTCAAAAAAGCTTGTTTTTACATCGTCAGATGAGGCGCAGGCAGGATAATAATAGCTGTATTTTTAACATAAGATCGATGCTCTGAATTTGCAAGAATTTATTGGTACTAATTCTAATACTTACAATACTAAAAGATAATTTATTGACAAAAAGTTCAGCAAACAAAACATACAAATGTGCCTATTATGTCTATTTATGTGGTTATGGACTATGATTATCTTTAAAGATTGGTTGGTTTGTAACTATCATTTATTTCCAAATTTCTGTATTCCGTAACCAATTTATTAACCTCTTTAAAATGAGTGTATTTACAAATTTGTGTATGTTATCTTTTGGTCTATCAGCGATTTAGCCCATACTGGGTTTTAATTACCTACTGAATTCTTTAGCCACAGAGCCTGCTTCTTAATCTCCATGTAAGGGAACAGGACCTGTGTGAACACAGTTTTACTGGAACTGAACAGCCAGTCTTTTGTGTGCTAACCAAGTCAGCCCTCACTAAAAAGGAATTCACGGACTACGCTGACGATCTCTGTAACCATGACCTTTCAAACAAAAGCAACTGGGTAAACTGTATATTCACGAACTTTTTAATTATTAAGGGCTCTATGCCCTCTGCTACCAGACTTTATAAAAAGAAACAGGATTCATACCCTTTTACTCAAAGCCAGTGTTTATAATATACAACATAAATTGCATTAGTAGTAACACGGAGGGGATATATCTATAGAACCATCTGCCCTCTGTAGATTTGCATCTGATTTACAGATAGTTACATATTTTTGCAGGCAGTTCTTATTATCTGCAAAAATATGGCAAAAGCTGAAAGCATTTGGTGTACCTGTAAACACTATGAATC
Source organism: Rhinoptilus africanus (assembly GCA_013400135.1). Lineage (NCBI taxonomy): Eukaryota > Metazoa > Chordata > Aves > Charadriiformes > Glareolidae > Rhinoptilus > Rhinoptilus africanus. The sequence goes on from VXBO01012980.1 coordinate 43,995, forward strand.
AGCGAAGCAATTTTCTTTTCCTGACTCGAGGCAAAATAAATTGCGAAATTTTCAGTAAAGGCTTAAGAAAACCTTTATGACAGTTAGTCAGAAACTGGGAAGTCCTGAACTTAGTACTGAGACCTCAATGGGCTCACCACTATCCGTCACAATATTGCTAGGACTGCGCATCTATTTCTGTTCAATAATGTGGTTGGTTTTTTCATTTTAAATATAAGAATGCTGGATTAGGTGAAGTAACCGGTTCCCTAGTGGCAAAATACCAGTCAGCATTGGGAACAGTGTTCTGAGCCTCTTATGACCTCAGCTCACTGCAAGAAGTCAGCAGTCACTCCATCTCCAAAGACGAGGAAGACTTCTGGAGGTGTAGCTGAGGTGTTCTTCCTTGCCTAAGCAGGGGCACTTCCAAAACAGCCATCGGAGAACGCTTAACACAGAGCAAGCAGCGGGGCAACTTCAGTGCCAGGACATGGCAGGTGACCTTGTCTTCTGGCAACTGTGCTCCCTCGAGCATCCAAGGGCACAAACCGTCTGTTCAATTCATTAGCACTTGCAGGAGTGAATCCGGCCTCCTGGCTTCTTTCAAGTGACGATTCCTGGTCAGCTGACGAGAGATGCTGTAAGCTGCGAAGCAGTATCTAAACAAGAATTTGTCTCGCTTCTTACTTTATTCGTATGTTACCAATACTTGTGACAAGAACTCTCTTCTCTTTTTAATCTGTGCCTTTTGTGGCAAGCCAGTGAAATTCTAGCTAGAATGTAAAGATAGGATTTAACTACTGCTTTATTAGTTTGGATTTAACACACCTTTTTGTGCTTAGATTTTCTGATATGTATGGGTCTATGGAAGGTGTATGCATATAGCCTGGTAAGAACAATGACATTGGGCAATGTGCTTTGTTTCACATCTATGTACGTAAGAACATCCATAAAGAGAGGAATTATAACCATGTAAAATTAGTACAAACCAGACTGTTTGAAGACCTTGCTCTCTTTTAATAAGAGTTTGGGTGACTTTCCTAATGAGCACTTCACTTATGCTAAAATTTGTTCCAGTAAAGAAGACTCCTGCAGTCTCTTTGATATCCACGTTAAACCACTATTGATGGTAGTCAACTCATCTGCTATTAACTACTGCAGTGGCCTAAGGACTACCCGTTTCAGCTCATACAACCATGGGATTTTCAGTTCAGGAGGCACAATCCACAGACTCTGGTGAGAAGAGATCCACTTGCTCTTCCTACTAGCACGTACTGGCACGGGCAGGAGTCCATAGGGGGTAGGGGGAGGAATGTCCCACGCAACCTCTGTGCCACAGACCTGGGCACGTGCCCCCGGCCCTGCCACTGAAGGCGCGGAGACACGCCAGCGGTAAGTTGCCGTACGCTGTATGGGAGACATTTTAAAGCTCAAGGCGCTGCTTTAATTTTGCAGATATTACCCAGAGGTATTTGGACTAATGACTTGTAGATTTTCACTCTTAAATAACTCTTCAGAGGAGCCTTTACGGGTTTCACCTTGGGACAAGTGCTCACCGCAGAGTTTCGCTGGAAAAAACCCCGAGGTTTTGGTTTTTTTTTTTTTTTTAAAAAATAAAGAAGTAAGAAACGAGACTAAGGCAGAAGAGGCTGTAGGGGCCGGCGTCTTAGCAGGGCTGCGGGCACACAAAGCCCCGCCCGGGCCGTGCCGCTGCCCCCCGGCCCTGCACGGACGGCGGGCCCGGCCCCTCACCGCCGGCGGCCGGCCCCGCGCGAACGGCCGGTGACCAACGGCCGGTGACCAACCGCCACGCGGGTCG
>VXBO01012980.1:47902-71876 GCA_013400135.1 Rhinoptilus africanus
AATGGGAGTGAAGGGGGGGGTGTAATGGTGTTGAAGTGACGGGAGCCCCCCGAGGTATAAAATGAAATGAGGGAGAGTGAGCCCCGGAGGCCACTGCGCTGGAAGCAATGCGGGAACTGGTGTAACAGCAGCGGGTACCTGCCCGTCCTTTCCAGTTTCCAGTTACGCGCGCACCTTTCACTGCCCCACTTGCTCTACGTTGTGAAAGTATTAAACCGAACCGACCCCATCCAAATGATGGAAAGCCTCTTGAATTGCCAGCCCTTCTCCCTCCCGAGTCCCCAAGCCCCTTTAGGAAGGGCTGGCCATCCCGGTGGGAAGGGAGCCACCTCCACCTTTCGGGATGGCACGTCTCGGCAGGGCGCAGGGGACCGGGCGGGTGGTGCACCCTGCGCACCCACGCTGGCCCTGAGCCTTCCTGGGCACTCTGACACTGGAACCGCTGGCACAGATGCTTTGGGTAAGGCAGCGTCCAGGGCTAAGTTGTTGTCACAGAAGGCTGGTATGAGTGATATTTAAGGATAACGCGATTTTAAAAAAAAAAAAAGTCAGCGTGAAAGGAAAGCTTAATGCGTTCATTTCAACAGCAGCAGGATGTATTGGGTGCCTGTAACTGGATTTGGGCTAAAGAGACCGGGGATGCGCCCCAGGGCGGTGGGGAAAGGGCTGCCCGGGCCGGCCCCGCACCAGGGCTTCTCCCGCAGCTCCGCTGCGGCCCGGGGCGGCGGAGCCCTAGCTGTCAACGTGGTCTCCGCTTCACGGGATGGCTTGAAAGGAGGGCACCCGTTAAAATGGTTCATTATCTTGGAGAGGGATTAGTATTTTTCTTACTGCGTTGTCAGGCAGTTGTAATTTATTTGTTTTACAGTTTCAGTGGCTAAAGAGGCAGTTTAGATCAAGCCAGTTCCTGGTGAAAGGCTTTTTTTGTGTTTTCTTGGCAAGATTTCTTGTCTGACCTAAAACTGCTGACAGAATGCGCATTGCCAAACAATAGTGATTACATTTTAATTAGCCAGGGTGCAATAAGCTGCAAATTACTCAGTTAGGACTTGATAACTGGCGGGTTTTTTGTAATCAGAAAATCTCGGAGTTTTAACCCCAACCTGCTAAAACCCGCAGTAATTTGTCTAAATTACCAGGGATTAAATTTCTGCTAGACATGAAACGACTGTAATGTTTGGAAGATAAAATGCTCTCGTTTATAAAAGTTAAGATTTCCATTGTCTTTTAATGAGGGACAAGGGGAGACTTTCAGAGTTTAGCAAGCATCCGATGTTCTCACAGGAGACTGATAGTACACAGTGGACAGTAGGACATGCAGATCTGGACCATGTTATTCCACGAGGGCTAAAGGATATGATCCTCCTTTCATCCCCTCTCTCTTCTCCCTCCTTCTAAACACCTCCCACCCCTTTCATCTCAACTGGTAGCAATTTCTGGAGTTCTTTTCTTTTCAGAGATGCCCACTTATCTTGTAATCTGATTCAACCTTTGAAGCGAACTAAACACTAGCTCATCCCAACTAGAGCAGGAAGGAACTCTAGTGTCTCCCAGTTAGGAAAAGAACTGATAGAAGATTGACCTGCGCATTTCCCAGCTCTGCTTTAGACACAGCCTCAGTGGTGAGGGTCAGGGAGATAGCAGCTGGGTGCTTCATGGGAAGCACCAACAACATGGTGCCCCCCCAGGAGGCCTTCGGAGAGAGTTCATTTCACATAGTTCATGTTACCAAAACCACATTACTAACAACCTTTTACAGGGAATAAGGGCCAAGTAGTATGAAAAGGAAATCATGATTCATTCTATACCTGCTAGCTCCCATGTTTGAAAGCTAAGTCATATTTTTCAAATTTCCAATATGTTTACAAGAGATTTTAAATCATTTTCCTCCACAGAGAATTTTCACCCACGTTTCTTTACCATCCTTATTTGCGAAGGGGTCAAGAGAGATGTTCTTTTTTTTAAAAAAAAAAACCCAAAAATTTGACAATTTACTTTTAGGAAGCAGTTCTAAGCCTATTTTAAAGGTGCGCTCTCAGTAGAAAATAATTTTAACTAATGCACAGGTCAAAGATTTATTTTTTTTTTGGTGTAGGCTATTGATGTGGATTAGAAGAAGAATTAGTCACCTAAATCAACCGTCTGTAATCTCCAGAATGCCTGTTGAACAGGCACAGATGCCTCATTTTTGCTATAAAATTACCATGGCTAGGAGTTTTCTGCTTTTGGGGGTGTTGGGGAATTATACATAGAGGTTTCACCAAAGGACTTTTGGGATTGATAGGAGATTGATATTGCACCACATGGGTCTTACAGCCCAGTGAAATATGTACATTTTATTTCTATCTATGGGCTATTTACAGACAAGAACTTTCACACAAAACATGCTAGCAAAAAGTCCTTTCATAAAAAAGCAAACAAAGCAAAAATGTAAGCAGAATGGGTCATAGTGGTTTCTTCTTTTATAAAACAGCATATTAATTACATACTCATCCACAGCAGAGAATGATGTTCCATCTATGAATGAAGGGACTCCAGCATACCTCTTCAGTCTTCCTGGAGTGCATGCGCCATTGAGCTTTAGCTTGCTTTGGACATTTGCAGATGAGAGAAAGCATTTTTATCCCAACTGTGGAACTTGGGCCACTGGACAGCACTGAATGAAGCATTCATTGATTTGTGACCAGAAAGAGTAGGGCAAACAGAACATGGCTCTCTAGCCTAATGTTTAGGATACTCACCACTTTTAGCTATTTGAGGTGTTGAGACTGGGGTTTTAGAATGACTGTTGCATAACATGTATGAGGGAGCAATTGGAGCATTCACTGGAATCCATTCACGCTCCTGGGTGATTGCACTGACAAGTACGTTTCCTACTGCTGTGCTTTGTTTCTGGCAAAATTCTCTGTAAGAATGAGGGGAGGATGGCTAGAACGTTCTTCCGGCAACCAAGAGCATGATAGTCAAGTGTCCAGTCTACAGTGGAGAAGTTGTAGATTTGAACCTGAGAGTCCTGTATCATGATCAGTGCTGTAGCTGTTTGGCTGCTGTCTGAAAGAGCATGCCTGTGTGTTAGTAAGCTGCCTTTACAAGATGGGAAGGGCAGATCTTCCTCTGGTTTGGAATGAAAGGGGAGGGCTAAGGCGCCTGGCTGCACAAGAAATATCAAGACCGTGAATCCTGTGTTTTAGGGACTGAGGTTGTAAAGAAGGGTGATGTGTTTGGGTACATTTGCTCCCTCAGCATTTTCTTACTAAGACAGTTCCCTTCTCAGGTGTTTTAGCTGGTGAATTAGAAAGTTAGGCATTCCAATGTGATTTATCTGGTTTATTAGTGAACCTATGTTTACTGAACAAGTTTTTGTATTCCTGAAAAGGTATGGATATAAATAGGGACATTGTATAGCTAGCTGGAAAAGAGGCTTGAATACTCAGATTAGTTTAGCTAGGGTTTTTCTGTATAACCCACCTCTTTTAGCTCAGTGAAACTAAATTACTTGCATTGCCATCTATGGGTGTAGTACTCCCCATCTGTGATATTAGTTGTGGATAAACTTTCATTTTGGGAGATCAGGCATGGCAGTGACCTTTAGTGTTCAGTTTTCAAGTTGAGTGAAAATAGAGTTTGGATTTTATCCTCTACTGCTAGCCATCCAAACTGTGTTCAGCAAGCATGATTAAAAGTTTTCTATGTGAGTAAGAGCTTGAACAGCAGTGTAAGCGTATAGGCTACAGGTATGGCATAAAAATGTTATGGATAGCAGTGCTTACTTGGACCTGTGAACTCATGCATCTTTTGTCTTAGCTGCCATCTGTTACAGACCTCTCAAGTGTCTTCTTAATATGTGAAACTTGACAAGTTAGCTAAGGTAGAGGAGGTGTCAGTCTTGTTTACTTGTTTGGAATCTGAGAGGGTGGTAGAACATGCCAGAGGATGGAAGAATGGCAGGAGCAAGAGCTTTGGGGGTAGTTACCAGCTAGACTGGCTGTCCGTGTTTGCTGTATGGAGTCACAGGGATAAATAGAGGCCACAGCCACATGCTCACAGAGTCACAGAGTAGCTGAGGCTGGACGCCACTGCTTGGCAACCTGTTCTAGTGTACAACCACCCTCACAGTGGTTTCTTATGTTCAGATAGAATTTCCTGTGTTTTGATTTTTGCCCATTGCCTCTTGTTCTGTTACCACTGAGAAGAGTCTGGCTCCATCTTCTTTAGTCCCTTCCATTAGACATTTATAAACATTGATGAGAACTGCCTGAGCCTTTTCCATTCAGGCTGAGCAATCCCAGTTCTCTCAGCCTCCTCTCATGTGAGAGATGCTCCAATTCCTTAATCTTAGCGGTCCTTTGCTGAGGTTGCACCACAAAGTCACTGTCTCTCATCAGCACTGGACCCCGCAGACCAAATGTGGAGGAGTGACCAGAACAGAGAACAGGAGTAGTTACATTTTGCAGATACAATATGCGCTAAATATTGTTACTCACTTCTGAATTCATTTTCCATATTTACATTTTCTTACGTTAGTTTATATATGACCATTTATGGTTGTCAATGCATTAAAACCAAAATGCTAAAAGTAAATCCAGTGGGATTTGGTTTTGTCCCATATTTTTAGATATTGGTACATCTCACTGTGTTTTTTTGTTTTTTTTTGTTTGTTTGTTGTGTGTGTGTTTAGGTAGTGTTCAATAATAAATTGAATCTTAGAAAATTCATTTATTTATTCTTGAAGGAAATGCAGGTATATTGGGATGTATACATACTGTGTGATCCAGATTTGTGATTGCTGCTTAAATAGGTTCACGAGATACTGTGTTAAGCTCGTTCAGATGGGTACTGTTTAAACATGTACCAGTAACAGTCTGGATGAGCTTGGTCACATGGGTGTTCTGTATGCTATGCTAACTTATCTGGATGGTGGATGCGTTCCAGTTGAACCTTTTGACACAGTGTAAACATCCCTCGAATGATAAGCCAGATTCGTGATATCTGAAGGGAAATTACTGAGAGATTCCCCTCGTAAGCGTGATTCTGTATAAATCTAATAGTAATGTATTAAAAATTAGTATTTAGGAATTAGTAGTAAGCTAGATTCAGCTAAGGCTCACTCAGAATTGTGTTTGGAAGGATGGAAGAATGTTAAGTTAATATGTCTATATGTTGCATAACATTTAATAGCTGTAAAAGGGAACAATAAGGCCTTAAAAGTTTGGTATGTTGGATGACTGATAACTATATGGTGGTAGGGGGTTCTTTTCACTGTTATAAATGGACTTTTGCCCCTCAGGACAACTGAAGTTTTTGAGGGAAAACAGGCAATTCTTTAAAATTAAATAATAAAAGGGTCTCAGATTTTATATCTGCAAGCAAATAGTGTGCGAGTGATTACCTCTAGATACCCAATACCGGATTTTACCTACAAGTCAGGCAGCTAGTTGTCTGCATGCCAGCACATCTGCCTTCAAATTGCTTGTAACTCCAAAGTGACTGCACCTGCAAAAATCTGCAATTGATTCCAGATGGGAAAGTGGTAGGCCAGCCTGAAAAGTGTAGGGTGCACGTGCATCTGTGCCCTGCTATAGATGGAGATAATGAAGAAACCGTCTATTGTAACTGTCTTAAATGATTCCGAAACCGTAAATTACTTTTCATGCAATCTTTTGAAAAGTTATGTACTACTTTTGTAATGAGATATAGTAGATATGTAATGTGTTCCTGGAATGTTTCAGTTCCAATGCATAGGATGCCCAGACACTGAGTTTGCTTAGATCTTTCGGGACATGTTCACAATCTTTTCTACATGTTACTACTTAGGAAATGTGTGCCATCTGCTTGTGTTGCCATTTCAGTACTCATCTCCTTTCCAAAAATAGTCCTTGTGTTAAATAATTCTGACTTTCATATGTCTCATGAAGCATACTGCTTTTAATTTCTTTCCACAAGTTTAAACATTTGTCATTACTTCATGATTTTATCAAAACTTGTTAAAATTCCCAATCATTCTTCTGTTTTTATTGTTCATATGGCATATGATCTGGATAATTATTCTGGCATTTGGTGTGCTCTTATTATTGAGATCTGCTGTTGTGAACAAGAGGAGTACAGACCTTCTAACGTGGTATTATGTAAAAACTTTGAAGATGAAAGGTTTGTTTTGAATAATGATGGTTGCATCTGTTGAAAAAACCTGTATTATTTACGGTATTGTGGAACTGAGCCATGGTTAGTCTTTGCAATTGTATCCAGGTCTGGTATGAACCTCTGCGATTTCAGTGGGAGTTATGTTCACTTGCTTATGACCAAACTCAAATCTCTTTGGCATCAGTGAAGGCTTGCATAGTTGATGTAAGTGCAAGGGTTACAGAGCCTGGTTGTTGTTTTCTAGTGGTTTTGATTTTTCAGATTTGGGACTTTAACCTTGACCATTGCTTTCCCAATATGTGCCTGTTTGGCTGTGCCTCAATTGTAAGTTTTAAATACCAATTAAATGAACTGTATGAAAGTGTAAGTGAACGGTGAACAATTGTATTGCACAATAAGAGTTGCTAAGATACTTCTCTCGCATTTTACTTGTGGATGCTTACCTATTAGAAAACAATTCTTTATTCTATCTTGCTTTTGTTCATGAAATTAAAATTGCTTTTAATTTGGTAAATATGCCTGATACCAAATGCAATAAAACCAAATAGGAATGTTTCTAATGAATTTTGAGGCAGATGTTTTATGTATAGAAAACATGGGCAAAGCATAGTTTTAATGTTACAGGGGTGTGTCAGGGAGGGGAGAGAGAAGTTGCCTTTGAAAAGCATTAGAAAGCAAACCACTGGGAGTTCTAAAATGTAAATCCTTTTTCCATTCATACGTATATCCATTTACACAGAGTGAAAGGGTATAAACTAAGTAGTGTTCATATTAAAATTATTATTAAAACACTATTCATTGTCTGCATATGGGTTGTCTCTGTTATTAACTAGTGTCTGAAATGTGTTTGGTTTAGTAAGTTTCCTATAACGAAAAAAACCACCTAGTACGTTTTTGAGACAGCTTGAAAACCAGACTGATTTCCCAGATGCTAAACACTTGTCATTTTGCAAAGGGCAAGCCTCTTAAGAGTGAGTGCTGAATTTATGTGTGTCTACAAATGGAGATTGTTATTCACAAGCTGGTCTGCATCTCCATTGGCTATTCTGTGTGAATTTTTGCTTTCTGTGATTATCTGGATTTGATTACAGATCCAACTTCTGTAAGCAGAAAAAGAAAGTACTTTTACTTAGTACTGATATTTTTAAAGATTGAAAATATGATTAATGACTGTGTATTATGAATAGAGAATCATAGAATCATTTAGGTTGGGAAAGACCTTTAAGATCACCAAGTCCAACCGTAAACCTAGCACTGCCAAGTTATCACTAAACCATGTCCCTAAGCAACACATGTACATGTCATTTAAATACCTCCAGGGATGACGACTCAACCACTTCCCTGGGCAGCCTGTTCCAATGCTTGACAGCCCTTTCAGTGAAGAAATTTTTCCTAATACCCAATCTAAACCTCCTCTGGTGCAACTTGGAGCCATTTTCTCTTGTCCTATTGCATGTTATTTTGGAGAAGAGACCGACCCTGACCTGCCTTCAGCCTCCTTTCAGGTAACTGTGAACAGTGCAAAGGTCTCCTTGAGCCTCCTCTTCTCCAAGCCAAACAACTCCAGTTCCCTCAGCTGATCCTCATAGGACTTGTGCTCTAGACCCCTCACCAGCTTCGTTGCCCTTCTCTGAACATGCGCCAGCACCTCAATGTCTTTTTTGTAGTGAGGGGCCCAAAACTGGACACAGTATTTGAGGTGTGGCCTCATCAGTACCGAGTACAGGGGGACAATCACTTCCCTAGGCCTGCTGGCCACACTATTTCTAATACAAGGCAGGATGTTATTGGCCTTCTTGGCCACCTGGGCACACTGCTGGCTCATATTCAGCCGGCTGTCCACCAACACCTCTCCTTTTCTGCCAGGCAGCTTTCAATCCACTCTTCCCCTATAGCCTGCAGTGTTGCATGGGGTTTTTGTGACCCAAGTTCAGAAGAAATATGATAGAAGGCACATTCATAATGATATTAAGTAGCCAGTGCCTAGCAAATGCAAATCTTGCACCAAAAAAACACTTGCCTAGGAGTTTACATGAAGAATCTTCATTTTTTGACCTTTCCCACAGCTGAGCTTTATAAGGCCTTATATTTCAAAAACCTTTGAAGTCCATGAAAAGCCTTCTGTTGATTTCCGCTGGATCATGTCCATGTATGAACACTGGGTCCATGCAGCCTTTTTCAACAAAGAAGAAGGGTGCTGTGAACTTGGTATCGCAAGTCTAGTTGTCTCCTTTTTTTAGTCTTTTAATGTCCAGGAGATCACAGGACAGGGAGGTGGAGAACTGGGGGTGTTGAAAAGGTAAGTGGACCCTTTAAACTTGAAAGTGGAGTCCTGTTCCCTTCATCTCTGATTAAAAAGAACCACACGTTCATTTTCATCCACCAAAAAGAATATAAAATCTTTCCAGATTTGAGGAACAACCCTTGCCAAAGTTTATATCAAATTTCCTTTGACTTCCTTGAACCGTATTTTCACCAGTGTTTCTCTAGACTATCAAAGAGGTATAATGTCAAAATTATGTAAAAATATTAATACATGGAAAACATAATACAGGAAAATGCATGCATCTTTCACCAAAATATCCCTCCATGTTTTATTATACCTTTATTGACGCTGCTTGTTTTGCTTTCTTTTTTCTTGGTTTGTATATTACATCACGTTCTTTTAAAAGAGAAGTGACTTGACTCAAGCTTTCAAGGGGGGTGACTCTCCTGGTAGCAGCTGAGATTCCTGAGGAAGGCATGGTTCCAGAACTTGCAAGCAAAGCAAAAGAAGAGACAGAGGGTCTCAGAAGGGAGAAAGGTAGAGATACGTGACCTCTGGCAGGTACACAACAGGGAGGACAATGGTAGGAAGAGAAAATATCTAGGAGTAGAGGGGAATATAGATTTTACTGTGACACAATTAATTGAAACAAAGTCTGGAAACAGAGAACAGACACAATGGGCATAGGAAAAGTTGGTTGTAAATATTTTTTATTTCTGTTTTTTTCTCAGCTGCATGGAGTTTTACCTGTTTTAAAAAGTTTAGTTATTCTTGTTTGCAGTTTAGCAAAACTGTGGTTTGAAAAAATCCTTTTGTCTTCATTGGAAAGTCCAGTAAAACAGGTAAAACCTCCAAGAAAATTCACCACAAAGTTCTAGATAATTTGTGGTTGTGTCATACGTACCAATGCAGGAAAAGATACGTTAAGTTTTTTCTGGACAAGGGGTGCTTAAGTGTGCAGCCTGTTTAGGTAATGCTGCTGACCTGTGTCTGGCTTCTTTTCAGCTTGGTTTCATTCATTTCTTTCCTGAAAGTAACTTGGGAGTGGGCTGAGTGTGAGCTGGTGGTTGCAGCTTGCTCCTCATTACTGTCTTTCCTAAAGACTTTAACCACATTGATGCATATGAGAAAAGGGGGATAAAGAAACAGGCTGCTTTGGCTTTCTGAACAATTTATGCTCTCCAAACATTGTAAACTTACTCTCTGGAGAGTTTTCAACCCGAAATATGTTCTGGTGATGGCAGCCTGCTCTCTTGAGGAGATATTGTATTTAACACTATATTAAATACTATGATTTGCTTACGTGTATTATGAATTACGTAGTAATTCCAGTTCTTTAGGAAAATTTTTGTATTTTATACATGTACTCTGTGCATTTTCAGAAGTGCTGGATTTACTGTTTTGCACATACGTAGTAAAGGTTAGTCATGTGATGAGAGAAGAGCTGTACATATGTTTTATTCCCATACAGTAGAGAAAGTGAAATGGGCTCCCCCAGGCAGTATGTTGGGCACAGTCTACTGTTATCTCTCAAGTTATAAGTTTGACAAAATGATACCACTGTAATTTCTCAAGTGATCCTAACTCAAACTGCAAACCTCTTCAAGGTAGTGAAGACTTTGTTTTTTCTGCCTATGAGGGTTATAATCTGGTTGCCATGGATCATGTAATAAGATAATGTGAAGGAAATAATAAGATTCCTTCAGGACAAATGTTTTCTGTCCAGAGAGACAGAGATTGAGGTTGATGGTGAAGATTGTGTGAGAATAATGTGCTCATTTAATCCAATGCAAACAGTTCAACCTTGCATGCCATAGTTCTGTTTTTCCTTTTTATGGGTTATTCTTTGGAGGAGCTTTCTTCACATTAACTTATATGGAAAAAAAAAAAAGAACACAAATAATAATGGTTTACATGCAGGAACATTATTTCTCATCTCATGATTTAGGCCATATTTCTGGGGCTATACATCATTTATAGTTAATTGGTAATGTTTTTTAACTGTTAATGATTTCTTTGTACTACTGGAACATTCCAGTCAGGCCTCAGGGCATTTTTGGACCTAGACACCATAAATTAATTTCTTAATTTCCCTACTTTCTATAAGACTGTGTTTTGTTGGAATTTAGTACGTGGATGAACTGATATGTGAGGTGGCAAATAGCTGAAAGCTGAGGAAGGGGAGATAACAGTAATAATAACAATGTATCCTAATACAGTGACTGTTAATCAGTCTTTTTTCTTCAGAATTTTTGTTCCTACATAGAAACCAATTCAATGAGGGTTTTTTTGTTTGTTTGTTTGTTTTTTGTCCCAATTAGATTATGGTTATAGCTACTTTGAAAACAGTGAAATCACATTACTTGTGTAACTACAGCTAGACAATAATGAATCACATTATAATCTGTCCCCATTTTTCTTAGGCACAAAGAGTGTATAATAAGTTGACATTTGATTTGTATCTAGCAATTTTGGTAAGGGAACTGGAACTAGGAGAGCTTGAGGCTTGCTTCTGTTTTGAGATTTCTTTCTATGCAACTGTGAACCGAGAGATCATGAATTAGCCAAGCATTGTTTGGTCTGGAAGGTGCAGTAGGTGGAAGGAACATTTGAGGTTAGGCAAACTGATACAAAGAGGCAAAAGTCATCCCATTAATGAGGCGTGTGTCACTCTTCATATAGTACTTGCTAGCAGCTATGGGATGTGTTTGTCAGAATAAATAAGGAAAGAGGATGTAGGGTTGTGCCGTCGGCAACTTATTGTTGGATTTTATTTGGGTTATTAAATGGAATAAACAGTGTGAAAGATAGTAGGCTTTTGGTAAATTTAAGGCATTTTCTATCCAATGGATCCTCATTGACCAAGCAGAGTAGGAATGCATTTGATGCTGCACAGGCAGCATATTTGCTTACCTTGTAAAAGATTTTGTTTAATCATAGAACCACACACATAAACATTTGAGCAGAGGAAAGCACCAAAGCTGTAATTTCAGTGGCGATTAAATGTTTAACAGCAAATAATAATTATTTCAAGCCTCCTTACAGTGTTCAAAATCTTCCTTTTCTTAAGTAGAAAAAAAGAGCAGCAACATGGACTCATTTTGAAAGTTAAACCAAACTTCAGCCATTTTCCAAACTGCAGAAAGGAATGAACATTTAGAGTTTCCTAAAGAGTATACTGGCTACCTTTGTTTTGGGATAGGAAGCATGATTCTCAGGTAGTTTTAAAGATAAAAAGCTTTACACGTTAATGTAGTGTAAGCTCATGTGTTTTTTTGTAGCTGGAGATCTTTCAGCCTTCTGATACTTACTAGTTCTTTGTTGTATATGATTAGTAGTTTAATATAGGAGCTTTCACTGCTGGCCTGAGTCATATCCCTACAGTTGATGGTAATGCCTCCAGCACTTTCAATGGGAATAAGCTTAGGCCAGTGCAAATGTACTGGAAATGTCTGTTAAGAGTTTATAGATAAACCCAAGAAATTTCCCAGTATGCCATTGAAAGACAATTAACTTGAATTTGTTAAATACCATCTTACCATCTTGATGTGGTAGTAAATGATACTATACCATTAGGACAAAGTAAAACTGAATTGCCAGTTATTTCCCAGATGCAATGCACCTTTACTTCAAATTAAGATATTTTTAGAAGAAATTCCTTCAGATGGTAAGGGAAGGTGGAAGCAATTTTTGATGTATCCAGAGCTGAGTACCACTATAGACAGTAAATAAATATATTTTTCAAAAAAAAAAAAAATAGATATTGCCGAGTTACTGGTTGTTATTCTATGTATCTAGGTGCCCTCAGGGATTCCAAGGCATCCCTGTAAGTTTCATCAACAGGCATGGCTTACCCTCTTAATAAAAGGAGCAGATGTCAAATTTTCATGCCCCTAAGATGCTTACTCATATTTAGTAGATCCATCTGGTATAGATCGAGCCTCAGTCAAGTTGTTCTCATCCATAACCTTCCTACTGAGAAAGCAAATCAAGCAGAGCTCCTCAGTCCAATGAAAAAGAAACTTGAATATTATCAACATATTTGTAGTACCACAACCCATTTCACTTCACTGTCTTTCTTAATTGCTTTACACAGGTGAGAAGGCTGGTAAAATGGAAGGAAACATTATAATTGGGATAGAACTCATGGAGCGTGCCACCAGTATCTGAGACTTTCCAAAGATAGAACAACTGAAATATTTGTCAGTTCTGCAAAAATAGATGATTTAAGAAAGAGAAACAAAATTTTAATGTAAAAAGCTTGTTGGTAATACAAGATGTTGACAACTGGTGTGAACCTCAATTGTCCACATTTTGTGAGTTTAAAGATATATGTTATAATGTTTTTCTTTTGTGGCTGTTAATTTAGATCAAAGATATAGAATAAAATGCTCAGCTTCAGAACCTGTGCGATCCTTGCAGTGGAAGTCTGTGAAAATTCCATATCCAATAGTTTATATTAACTGGAGGCTTTAAGATACTGTGGCTTGGGTGGTGACCTAGGCTGAGTTTTGACTTCTCTCAAGTTACAAGCCTTTAAATAACTTAAATGCAAACTAACCTGTCTTAATTTTTAACTCTTTCACCTGATGCCAGAAAGGTCTGAAACATGATGGACCTGTCAGGAAATGATTGCTCTACATAGCAGCTATAACTCTGGTAACCAGACGTGTTAATGACAAATGCTTCAGTCCTGCCTTGGAGAGATTTATTTTCTTTTAATGATATGTCTTCATTAGCTAGTTATCAGACTGTATTCTAGAAAGTTGGCACATGAAAGGCTTTTATTTTTGTGGAAAGTTTTATGACACTGTGATAAGGCAATGTAAATCTTCTGCTGAAGATTGTTACTGTAGAAAGATCCAGTTAATATCGCTGTATCTCAAACTGTATAAGTAGTTTTAGTATGTTATATCTATCTCAAATAATAGAATTTAATGTTGATTTCCTTTCCCTCTCATCTGTCCTTTCAGTCTTAGGTTGATTGCAGGGTGGTCTAGAAGACTGGACTGCAGTAATTGTCCCGTGTAATATATGTTTCTCGTGGCATACAGTTCTTAAAAAGCTGGAGAAACCTCCTAAGAAAACTGGAAGAAATAGATTGTAACTATTGTAACCTGCATTAAAAGGCTGGTTCTTGTCTCACGAATATACTATTGGGATTGCAGGGCCAAAGGATCCCAACTAGGATCAGGTTAACAGGCATGTTAAATTTCAAGTGGAAAGTTAAAGACTCACCCACCCTACTACATGCTCCTTCACTCGGTGCCTGTTTCTCATCCATTATCAACACAACTTTGTCATTGCAGCCTTTGCTGTTTCAGGAGCTGTTGCAGTTCCTTAAAATAGGATAGGAATAAACATGTGGTCTACAGACAGATATGAACAGGGTTTACAGGTCATGGAGCTGGAGAAAGAAAGCAGCACTGAGCTGGTCAGGAGAAAGGGAGTTGTGACTTCCTCTTTTTTACATGATACAATTAGGAGGAGGACATTCATTACATGATGTGATATGTGGTACCTGTCCAGTACGCAACTGGCATCCACCAGTCTTTATTATTGGCTTAACGTGGCAGTTCTGTCTGTTGGTTTTCTACAGAAGTGAGAGCCGGTTTGGAAGGGACAGGCCGAGGGCCAAACCAGTAGGAGCAATGGAGAAAAGAGTGTTAACTTGCATGGTGTGATTTGTTGTTGAGTTGAGCTTTAAAGATGAGATAATAAAGTTGCAGGCTCATTAAACTGTACCCATTACATCTTGTCTGTCTTTCTGTAATGTCTACAGTGAAGGCAGATGTATGGAAAGACTGTACCAATTAAAACAAGTCTGGGAAATGAGTCTTCTTCCTGAATTTCACTTTTGTGGTGAAAGCTTTTTTTTTATGTGGCTGACATATGTTTCTTTGATTTAGTGCTTTCTGAGTGTATGTTAATATTATGTTGGGCTTTTTTGTTCAGATTGAAGATAGGCTGTTCCGTTTATGAGTCCAAGGGTCATTTTAATTTAGACAGTTCTTTAATTCCCAAATGACCACAGAACCCTTTTGCAAACATTTTTAGGAAAGACCAGCTCTGGTGAGGTGCACTTCACTCACTGAGCCAGGTCTTCTATGGAAAAAAATCCCTCAAGACTTTTAAACAACTGTTAAACCTACAAGAATGGTGTTAATTTTGACACTTGTTACTTTTGAGAGCTTTGCTATGCACTTCTATAATTCTTCTAAAATCGGATTTTTGTACAGAAAACTTTATTTATAAATGTGAATGGATCTGTGAAACTACCAATGTACAATTACAGTCAAATTTTAGATTGTTTCATCTGTAGGATTATTATTTGTGCTGGTTTTACTGCTGAGGTTACACTTTTCTACATGCTTTTACAATATTAAAAGAACTTGTGATAGTGAAAAAAAGCATTTATATTGCCAGTGATATTTACTGAGCCTGTTGCCTTTCACAAATGAAAGAGGAGAAATTTTATAGTAATATATCAAGACAATTGGAATAAGATAGGGGATATTTGTCACAAATATTTTCTGTTGAGAATGGAACTTCGTGGAATTTATTAATTTGTTTGTTTGTTTTTCTTTTAAAGGGAAATGAAAATATATGTATCCATCAGCTTGTGATGGATATGGCTGCTATTACTGCTTGAAATATTTAGTATCTTGTAAACTAATAACACATGCCAAAAAGAAAGGGAGTATGTTCCTGAAATTTATCATGTGAATTTCATGCAATTATATGGAAATAATTAGAATACTAAGTACAAGAGTGTGAGCATAAAATTTGATGGTGCCTGATATTGCCTCAATAACAGGAGTACTGAAGAACTGTTAAGTTTTAAGAGTAGGTGTGTGTACATACTCTTGCCAAAGATGCAAGTGTAGGATATAATGATGTCCCTCCCATACAAATTGGAACAGAATAGGAGAAAATACAGTAAAACATCACATGCCCAGTATGTAGTACAATGCATTTAGCAGTTTTGTAATCAGAAATGACTCCATGACAGTGCAACTTGCATGGACTGTCCCATGTTTATATAGTTTGTAGTTAGACTGTTTATAATGGACATTGTAGTTCATCTAAAAATGTATGGTTATTATTCTTTTGTGTGTTTTTTTTTTTTTTTAATGCTTAGTTTCTTAAGGACATGAGACATCAGAAGCCTAAGCATTTTGCAAGTCCAGAAAGGAACACTGCCCCAAATGGCCCTGAAAACAGTGTGGCTTCTGGGGAAAATCTAGTCTAGCAGGAGGTACTGAAATACTACTCTTGTGTGTTTGTGGGAGATGTTAGAAGTGTCTGAGATGCATTTGCCCACTAGTATTTTGGTGTGGGTCAGAATTTGCTTTTGGAGTCTCTTGAGTATCATGATCATCTTTTGATTCACATCATGGACCAGTCCGAGAGTTCATGTAGTGGATTTCTTCTGGGTGAACATAACTGGAAGAGATGATCCAGGGGGACCTAAGTGCTTTAGCGACTAATGGGCATTGTGTCCATGGGACCAGACTAGAACTAGTTGAAGGAAAAGGGAAAGGGGAAGTTGACATATGAGTAGTGCAGACATCGAGTCCATCAACACCAGCTGTTTTGCTCAGCAGATGTGTTCCTGTGGTTGACATAGCTTCCTAGTGTGGAGACACTCTGGGGTGTTTGTAGCTGATTCTGGAATGATCAGCTGGTAGGCAGTGCCGGTGAGTGCAGGCGAATGCAGCCTGTGGTAAATGTACCACATCACATACTCTTGGGAACCACCCAACTAACCAATAATCTTATAATTATACAGAATAGTAATATGGACTAGAATTTTCAGTTATAAAGGCAAATCAGCATTAAAAGCAGCATGCAAGCATTTCTGAAACTGGGAATATTACTGTTTTTTCGTAAATCAGTTGTGTTTTTTCAAGACACTGTCATGTGTGTCTACATTTATGTTGTATTTTGCATACGTAAAGATTGCATTCTGACAATGTATTTTGTTCTTTTAGGTGTTAATTTCCCAGTGGGTTACATGTCTGTCACATCCTCAAGCCTGCATATAGTTTTGTTGTGTCATTATTTCACTTGTATAGCAAATCCGCTTTATGACATGACAAAAAAGACACATTAGGTTTTTGTAAGTGTGGGATTTTTGAAATAAGGCCTACAAACAAAAAGTCGACCAGCCATCTTTTGCTTCTCATATTAATGCTATTAGATTAGTTTCTGTTGACTTCAAATGGATTACTTACCCAAAGAAATGCGTGCAGGATTTGGCCCAAAGTATGTGCCTTAGTGTAAGATTCCCTATTTAATTTTAATATCTTCAAGTTAGTGTCAGTGTATTTAATTCCTCCTATTGCTTAGTGAAGTGAAATTTATTTCATCTGTATTCTTTTACAGATTGATAGAAACTTCTGCTACGTAGAATAAGACCTCAGTTGAGATCAGTCTTAGAAGTGGTAAGAGTGAAGTCTGTGAAACCACAAGAAGGCAGTCATAACTCACAAGTGCGGTGGAGACACAAGGATTCCTGTGGCTCATTTGTTTTTACAGCTTGTGTTTATTTAGTAGTTTTTCTATGCATTTAAGAAGACACTGCTATAAAAAGAGAAAAGGTATTCCATACTTGAGATGAAAATCTGATCCAAGCAATACATAGTCTGCATTTTCAACACTACTGATCTCTTACTGTTTCACTGGTAATGACCTTTGGATTTCAATGACTGTCTTTCTAGGAACCTACTAATGATGACAGCCATAAAACAAGTACTGTTGTGTCTCACAACTTAGGTGATGGTTGCTGATTTTACTTAATTTCTTTTGTAATTACTCTGATCTTAATATTTTTTCTGTATTTTAATTTTGGTGCATGTGAAGTTGTGGCTTTAAGTATTTCAGTGTAAATGCTAATGAAAACACTCTGTAATAGAAATGAAGGTTGAAGGTGACTTTGCATGAACTGTTTAGGAAATATCAATGCAAGGTTTAGGTCAATACAGTTCTGTTTGTACCCATTCGTCTACAGGAGGACCCACCATATAATTGTGATAGGAGTTAACACGTTACAGGTGGTGGCAGCGTTAGTGTAAATCCAAAACAAAACATGACTAAGACTTTCTAAAATTATTTGTGATATCCATTTAATGGTGTTAAGTCCAGATGTTTGAAATTAGACTGCAGTGTTAGTCAAGCTGTTACCCATGATAATTTAATTTTGGTTTATATTTACAAACTGCAGTTATGTCACCAGAATGAATTGGTAGGCTGATCAATTTTATAGCTATTTCTTGCATTCAGTCCCCACTTTAACTTACTTATTTTGGGTCAACCAGTAACCAACACTTACTTTTCTGCAGTTTAAACATCTGTAGTATAGAAATGGCTTCTGCTAAGGAGGATGTACATTTGATTTAACTGTGAGGGATCACAGTGGCTAGTTACAATAACAGAAGAACTCTGGGTGTATGTTCCAAAATATGTTCTTCCCTTTGACTTGCTTTTCAGAATACTGTTGCTCAGTTAATTTTTTTTTATAGAAAGTGTTGTCTGTACTTGTAAGATGGCAGAGGAAATATATGTACATAGTTAAGCTTGATGCTGTATTTCTACATAAGGTTTTAGAAAACACACTCATCATAAAGTTCTCCAAGTGTCTGATGGTAATATATTAAACAGTGCAACTAATATCTGCTAAGTACATTTGTTCTCTTATCTTTTCTCACGTTAGAGTCCTATTCGGTGATTTTTTTGTTTGTTTTGGTAGGTTTTACATGTTTTGTCATTTTGCCTGGTTTGTGCGGTTCTGTTGTTGAAATTTTGCTTTGTGATTTTAAGTAGAGCAAAGTCTAAAGACATTTCTTATACATCAGGAAAAAATGATGATGTTATAGACCACAAAGCACAGCCTCCCTCTGTCAGGCTCAGCGACGGCTCGCAGGGGAAGGAGAGCTGGGGGCCCATGGTGCCAGTGACTGGAGCAAGCCGGGGTGTGGGTGCTGGCCACTGGGCTGGCACTGTGGGCCCAAGGGCAGAGGCAGAGAGGAACTGCAGCGACTGAAACCAAATGCCAGCCCCTGGCGTGAGACTGTGGGTCACAGGGGCCCGGCCCAGATGTCTGTGGTGCCAGCGGCTGGTCCGAGTGCAGGTGGGTGTGTGAGC
This sequence comes from Rhinoptilus africanus, assembly GCA_013400135.1. Lineage (NCBI taxonomy): Eukaryota > Metazoa > Chordata > Aves > Charadriiformes > Glareolidae > Rhinoptilus > Rhinoptilus africanus. The sequence continues at coordinate 66,456 of VXBO01012980.1, forward strand.
ACTCGTGAAGAGCCAGCTGAACGAGGCTGTGGGTAGGTGAGGTGGCCTGGGAGCTTGGTATGACGGTGTGTCTCTAGGGGTGAGAGGAGAGCAGGTTGGCTACTGCAAGAACCTGGGGAGTCCTAACTAACACTCTGTGTGTCACAGTGTGTCTTCAAGGGCAAGACCACAGGGAGGTTGGCTTACTGGGGGCTGTAGTAACCCTCCAGCCACAGGGGGGTTGACTGCTGGAGTCCCATTCTGCTCTGTCAGTGTGTGTGACAGGCTGGACCAGCAGCTGGAGTGGGGCTGTGTTCTTGGGAGCTTGTATGTCCAGATGCCAGCAACTGGGGAGACTGGGATCCAGAGGCGGCCACTGGGCAGACTTGAATTTTCTGCAGTATATGACAGTGTTTTGTCTTAGCTGGAAATTCCTAGTAGTGGTTAGGGTTGTCACATAGTTTAATATAGCTTAAAGGTGATGAAAGCATAACTAACCAAGGTCTGCTCATTTTCTGTCAGGTTGAGAGGAGGTATCCCAATCAAATGATTATAATGGAAACTGCAACTGTACATGCAAATATCATTCCTATATATCTAAGTGCCAGAAATGGTCCTGCTCAATAACATTCAACTTAAGATTTTTTGATGCTTACTTAATAAGAAATGAAATTGAATAAAAACCATTATTAGGCAACAGAAACTCCTTACTAAGGAATTAATTTTTCCTTAAGACATAATTTACAATGAAATAAGAAACTTTATAAAAAGAACAAAATGTGCACATTTCAATTGTTTCTTTGTCCATCCTACCTTCCCTGACTGGAAGCCAAGGAACCAGAATATTTCTGGGATTGTGTTGTATTTTATGAGTGGTTTCATTTCATACTGATCCTCCTCTATCCATGCCTTCTCCAGTGGGTGGTCTTCAAACTTGCCATATATTGGATGAGCAAGTAGAAGTGAAGGCACTAAAAATATATTTGCATAAATTGTCCTTGAAGGAGCAGTCTTATTTCCCAGAGGTGGATCCTGTAATTGGGCTTTATGACCTTGCTTATTCGCTGTCTCTGATTCCATATAGCTCCTGTTCTTTCCACAGAGCAGTTCATTTTTGTTGTCCAGGTTTCAGTCTTCACTCTAGCCTGTTGCTAAGAGTCATTTCAAAGTGTGTAAGGGCTTAAATTTGCTCTGGTGAAAGATTTCTGGGGCAAGCTGTTGTATAAAACTGCTTTTCATTTTTCTGCCATGTTTTCAAGGAGAAATTTGTGTCAGTTATTGATGTGCAAAAGGATAACTTCATACCAGAGCCCAGGAGAGGTGGGACTGTGGTTCCCCTGTCCATGCGTCTGCTACAAGTTTGTGTTGAATCTCAAGAGAAAGGCTTTTAGAATTTTTTATTTTTATTTATTTTTTTTGCATTTCCTTTCTGCTGGGTTTGGTATCTCTCCCCACTAACTATACAGACTTTTCTGAAATTTATTCCTAGGTGCATGCTTTGTTATGTAACTAGGAACTGGAAAGCCTAGCTTGAATTTATGCATTCCATTCTGCATCTTAATTCCACACTTTGGAGCTGGGCCTGGGGACACACACGACTGCCATAGATAAGTTCCTATATTAATTTGTGTCATAGTGAGCACACAGACAGGAAATGTATGTCAGGCACACTATAAATTATATTTTACCATTAGATATAATTTCATGCTGTTGAGATTTTTGAAAGGTTAAGGAAAATGTTGGGAACCTGTCTCCAAATTCATCATGGCAGCAGCTATTGATTTGTCTACTCAAATGCTCTGTTTCACGTCAGTGGGTACTGTTATTTGAAGGGCTTATTTCTGTACTATTTTGTCATTTTGAAAGAATCAGTGAGGTCGTCAGGAGAGGACACTTCTGAGAGGTAGTGGTTTCATTCAAAAGTGAATTGAAGATTGGACAGGGGAGAAAAGACTTCCAAAACTGATAATAGGTATACAGGTATTATCATAGTAGATTGAATGGCTAGTTAATTTTTCACAGCTGATCTCTGGCATTTCAAAAGAAGGGTTGTATCTCCTAACATAACTATGGACAGAGATGCAAATGAAGGAAATTCTTTTTTTTTCTTATTGCTTCTATTAGAGGCCAGTTTTTACTTGCTTGTGAAAGCTATTAATTTTTTTCCCTGGGGCACGCAGATGAAGACTGATTCTTCATTGCCTCTCTATGTGCATTTTTTTCTTAGAAGAGATGCTGCACAACTTGTCTTTTTTCAAGTCATAAGAGGGCACAGAACACATGTTTCTATCTTAACTGTTAAGGCCCAAGGACATTTGTAGTTTACCAGAGGAAAGCAAGTATGCATATATACTTGCTGAAATGAAGCCTAGTAAGACTGATTAGAGATGCTGATTTATCAATTTCATTGAAAATACTTGTGGCTTGTATTTTTATGAAAAATTTGAATGATAAATCTTGTAATATTTGAAATTTTTTGTCCTTTTTTTTTAATCCTGTCTTTGCTTTTGTAAACTCTTGACTTAGACACATCAAATAGTCCTAGTCGTTAAAGATCTGATTCTCTGTCTGCAGTTTCCTTTCTGGCAGTGTGAAACTGTGTCGGGCTCAGGTGGTGGCCTGAGTTCCTGTTGTCTCCACCTACTATGTGATGTTGGAGACTTGTTTTAGTCTCGTCTGCCTGACATCTTTCATATGAAGTGTCAGTGCTGGGCAGATGGAATGTTTGGAGTTTGCCCCATTGAGCATGGTTTCTTCTCTTCAGTGTACAGATTAAGTAACTTTAAGGTTGACCTGAAGGTACACTGGTGGAAGGTTTATGGATGGGCAGAAACAGTGGTATTTAACTTTTCCTCGAGGCCATTTCTGCATAGCAGAGGTAAGACACTACTAAGACAGAGTCAAAACGCTCATTGGCATGTCAGATCAGGATTGGGTTTGAAGAAAAACAGACATGAGGGAACTGAGGATGCAATCTGGGAATATGTAAAATGCTACACATAAAACACAAATTTCTCATGGTTTGAAATTCCACTTTCATCCAGGTACACTAGATTCAAAGCAGAAAAAAAATCACAGCCGAACATTTGTGTAATTTAGATTATTCATTTGCTAAAATGCAGAGTGGAGGAGGAGAATGTTCATTTAGCATTCCTGCTTTGTCTGTTAGCCTGTTGTTCAAAGGGAGCCTGTAAAATTTGCTCTTTTCCCTTGTACAATGAAAAATCATTCACATCATGTTAGTTCATATGAAGATGCTAAACAATACTGTTACGTTTTGCTAAGCGTACTTTTTAAATCAAGTGATAATAGTTTTCAGTGGAAAAAATAAAAAATAGTGTAGAAGTTAAAATTATGAAGTAGGAGAGGCACACATCTGGACATTTATGGTGTTATTGTCTCAAGTAACAGATATAATTTAAAAGCTGGACTTCTTTTTCTAGTTCAGTGGAAAACAGCAGCATATCTGAAACAAAGCGACGAGCTGCTTCTAATCTGTTATTGCAATCAGCTACCTCTGTCACATTTTATATGAAGAAGAAAAGGGAGATAAATTGAAAGTAACACATAAAATATTGTTTTAACATTACTGCTGGCTAGATCTGTAAATGGAAATAATAAATCCTCATACAGCATTAAGGGTAATACTAAAGTATTCCCAGTAGCATATGTTATTTACGACTGTTCTAAAGTTTTATTTCTTCTATTTATGCATCTCTCTTTTGGAAGGGGTTGGACCTGACGCATTGCTCATAGATAGCATAGATAGCTAGATAGCACTAGCAAATCTTAGTTTTTTTTCAATTCTACAGTAACAGCAGATAAAAATGGTATTACAAACTCAAATAATGATTGCTTTGTAAACTGCTGGGAAGAAAAGACAAAATAAACATTCATAAAATATTTAAATTAAATTTTAAGAACTAAAATTTTAAATTTCCCCTAAATAAGCTTACAAGTGGAAAGGAATGGATATGTCTTTACATTTATCATTCCCAGAGTTCCTTAGGTAATGCAGGAATAGAAATTTTTAACATTACAACTCATATGAAAAACAAGACATATAAAAAAAGTTTCTGAAATTCAGATTGAAAGTTGAGGTGAAAGCATAAGTATAATTTACATTAGTTTGGATCTTAAAGGTACAAAAGTATATTCAAGTTCAATGCTTTAGTTTCAGTTCCTGAACTTCCCAGTGCGATTGATCCAGATCTGTGTTATTGATTTGTCTTTGCATTGTATTAGATTCAAAATATGCTTCATGCTTAAAATGAAGAAGGCAGTGATTTATCTTGCATGGCTGAAACACTCAAGTTTGTTGCCTAATTGCCCTATCCTACATCTTTTTGTCTCTCCTGCTAACAGAAGCTTAAGAAAAATTTGTAAGGTGATTTTGAATTGTCCTTGGAAGTGACTTGATATTGGTATTTTTGCAGAATCATCTTAGTAAGCTGTGCTCATCTCTTTAAGTACAGAAGGGATGTGCACTCAAATGACTGAGCCAACCAAAAATTTGTTTCTCTTACTGATCTTGGAATAGGTCTGTGTTTTTTTTTTTTTTTTCCAGTTCAGTTGGTCCATCAGTGCATAGAAGAGTGTGCTTAGCTATTGATATTTTTAGAATAACTTGTGTTTACATTAAGAGCAGATTTATGTCCTTTCCTGCATGAAGGCTTTAGTTTCCACAAACAGTCTGATGGGAACATTTGCATCAAAATCCATGTTGTTTCTGTCCTTTTACTTGCTGTGCTTTCTGGTCCTTTTGGTGTTCAACATCTTGAAAAAAAGGCATTCTGATTCTTTATTCTATTTTTTTCTGTGTTGGGGCCAAGCTCTTGTGACAGCTGGGAAGATTTTTGGAACTATTTAAGGAGACCAGACTGGCTTCTTCAAAGGTCTGCTTCGAAGAGTCCTGTGGGATAAGGCCTTGTGGAGAATGAGGGCCCTAGAAACTGGTTAATATTCAAGGATCACCTCCTCCAAGCTCAAGAGCAGACCATCCTAGTGAATTGGAACTAAGGCAAAAATGCCAGGAGGCCTGCGTGGATGAACAAGGACCTCCTTGCAATACTCAAACACAAAAAGGAACCATACAGAGGGTGGAAGCAGGGACTGGTAAACTGGAAAGAATACAGAAATATTGTCTCAGCATCCAGGAAAGCTAAAGCCCAAATGGAACCGAATCTGTCCAAGGATATCAAGGACAAGAAGAAGGGCTTCTATAAGTACGTGGGAGACAAAAGGAAGACTGTGGAAACTCATTGCTCAGAGAGATGGGGGACCTGATTGCATTGGACATGAAGTACTGTTGGCCACCTTTCCCTCAGACTTTACTAGCAAGAGCAGCCTTCAGGAGTGCCAGGTCACAGAGACCAGTGGGAAAGGCTGAAGCAAGGAAGATGTAGCCTTGTTGGAAGAGGATCAAGTCAAGGAATATGTAAG
>VXBO01012982.1:658-73880 GCA_013400135.1 Rhinoptilus africanus
CAAAAGGTGTTTTGTTTTTAGAGAAAAACAACCTAACTGATCTAATTTAGATCAGATAATCAGGAGATGGAGAAAAGCCCAATAAATTGTTCTTTCCTGCTGTTAACTCAATATTTGGCCCACTCCATAAAACACAGCAGGAATTGGATTTGACCTTAAAGTGTCATATTGTTATAGCTTGCCTAGCTCTGGGTTTGCATTGCCTGGGGCAATTAATAAAGCATTAATGACAAGACCCATTTAAAATGTTGGCTTTTCTGTACAGCTTTAGCTTTTACTTGACTGTGCCTGGGGATATTATGCAACAATACGCATTAGATTAAAACAACTTCTACACGATATACAGAAACAGCCGGAGAGCAGCGTGATTTTACTGTTGTTATTTCTTGCCTATTGTTAAATACAAAGGGTTATTGTTCATATACATGGGACCTTATCAGAAATAAGCCAAAATCTAATGATATTTTGAATAATACGGTTCTTTCTTAATTCTCATTTTCACATTTCACATAAGGCAAGCAAAGGCTGCAGTATACCAGTAATGGCTCTTTTTTTAAAATTTCATTTAAAAGTGAATTTATCCTTCTTCTATTTTGACACTACCACTCACAGGAGAAAAAATGCTAAAATCAAGGTCATTTTACCATTATATTTTTGACTGAAATTGACAAAAGATTTAAGTTTGTTGATTTATTTTTGTTCCAGAGCTCCTGTTTATGTAAATATTCCATCAGCGTCAGAAGTGCATGTGGACAAATCATGTTGTTATTATTCAGTTTCTAGTTAGAATAACAAATGGTAAATTCTACTGCCATCTTAACATATGAGAGAAAATGCTTTTTAAAGGAAAAAAATTAACCTAAACGTCTTACCTCTTTCATGTTTATCTATGCTCCTCTCAAAGTCAATAGTATTTTAAGTACTATCACTGTTATCTTTGTAAGAAGAACAAAGGAAATTTCAGTACCTGTTGGAAGGAATTCAGGTTAATATCTGCTATATTGGAAATGCAGACATTTCTTCAAATTCAAAGTGCTGACATTTTTATTTTTCCCTTTCAATGAAATCTGCTTTTCCTGGAATTCCACCAGAATATCTGGGAAAACGGCCTCCTAGGAGTGGGGCTGAAACAAGAGATAAGAGCCTTAAACTGAGGAATAAGGGAAGACAGTTGGAAGTGACTGTAATCTTCTTGTATGGCTTTAGTACACAGGAGGAGGGCAGCTAAATACATGAAGGCATTGCAAAAGATAAAGAAATATCTGTGGATCGACGGAGGGATGGTATTCAACTAGGGTATATAATTAGTGAAAGGATTGTTCCTAAACTAGCAACCGAATGAGTTATCAGGAAAACAAAGAACTAAAATGCTTGTGTAAAAATACAAGTATTCCTCTGAACCTAGTCAGGTATTTTAAACTGCTGCTTCCAGCTATTGCAAGGATGCAGGAATTTTGGGGGGATAATAGTTGCATTACAAAATGTATTTGTATTTTAAAAATCCAAGTTATTAAAATAAAACAAGTATTAAAAAGATGCTCAAAACCAGGTACTCACTTCCAGAAAAGAAAGGCAAAAGGTGAAGATGTGGGGAAGCTGTGTACTTTAATGCCATTGAGTTTAAAGAAGGGAGCTGGGGATAACTTGGATAAAATAGTAACAATTAAGGGTCAGAGTTGCATTGGGGAAAAGACTGTCAATGTATTCTAGAATACATTTGGGAGACTGCCATAAAGCCCTAGAGTCAAATTTGGATATATATACATTTCTGTTATGCCATTAGAAAGAGAAATACTACTTGGATCTAAGTCATTACAGAAAATCTAATATGGGAGGCACAGATGAGGTATGTTAGCCAATAAATGTTTTCTCCAGATAATCCCTGACCTGTCTGTTCAGGGATACTTTAGGGATTAAAGATGCTGTTTAAAATATAGTTTTATTAATTAATGAAGATACAGGGAAGGAAAGTTTAGAAATTAACCTTGAAATGATTTATTATGAGTTGACTCAGCTTAAGATAAAAATAGATAAACAAAAGCAGTTTCGAAAATAAGCTAGAACTTTACAGGATGTTAGAGCAAATAGAAAAAGTTCATAAGCTATCTAAATAAAAATTAAAAAGTAAAAAAAAAAGTAGAAATGAGAGATTTTTAAAATGTATTTAATCATGGCATTCAATGTATCACATAATCACATTAATTTATTATATTTTGATACAAAACCACTACTGGAATAAGTCTACTGAAGTGCACTTCAGTAGGCTAAGCAATATATTTTAATGCATTCCTGGTCTGTGTCCAGTTTAACAAGGAAACTTGAAGATCAGCAGGATGGCAGAAAGCCTATAGTGAGACCAAAGCTATATGCTTAATGTTATAACAACTAGAATGTCTCATGGCATCTAAATTCCACCTGAAACAGTCTGATTAGTCATTCATTTGTTTCAGAGCCTTTATGTTCTTGGAGAATACAAGTTTTGGTTTTTGCCTTGTTCAGTTTTCAGTATGTATTTGTGCTATTAAAGGAAATTCTTTAGCTCCTTTGCTGGGAACTAGCTAGCAGAAGTATATACCCAAACTGGATGGAGCCAGAAGAAGAGCAGCAAATGTATTTGAGGAGCTGGATACAGGAATAAAAATGTGTGTATGTGTGGGGTAATTAATGTCTAAAAGTGAAGATACAGTAACATAAATGTTATGAAATATGCAAACATATGAAAGAGAGAAGAATTGTTTGTCAGGGAACAAAGAGGTAAACCTCAGAGGAAAGGGATCAGAGTTGAAAAATGCTTACTTAACCAACAGAGTATGAAAAGTTAAAGTGAAATTGAGTATTCTCTGAATTTTAATATCTTCATAAGAGGAAGTAGTAAACCCCTTATTTCTCGAGCTTCTTAGAAACGTAGACTGGCAAAGCCCTGGAAAAGCATCAGGGACAATCATGAATTGGCAAGAGGATGCGCTAGTTGACCCTTTAGGCCCTTTCCATTTGTAGAGTCTATGTTTCTTAGCGATAAATCAAGAATGAGTATAGCAGCTAATTGTTGCTGTTGTTTGTTGCTTAAGATCTTAATGAACTGCATTTCTCAATGCCATGACATCAGGGCCAAATTTTCCCTGAGGCCTCAGAGTTCATTCTGCAAAAGGATGGGAAACTGAACTATTATTAATACTACAAATACCCCATTTTTTCAGATTAGTTGTGCTACTGCTTGGAATGCCTTACAGGCTTTTTAAGCATTTGAATCAGGTTTTCAGGGACTCTAAAAGCAATGAGGTTTGGGGAGCCAGCAGAAACCCATAAAAATCCCTACCCATTTTGCCTGCTCTCCTAAGAGCAGCAACCTCTATCTTGCACAGTAAAAAACCTTCATCTCTAAGACTTTGAAACTTCAAAAAAATTAATGTTCATCTGTCTGGCAACTTCTAATATTTATATAGTGGTCCTGCAAGAAAGTAGAGCAAAAGAAAAGATGTATAGGGCTTGCACGTGAGTACAAAATCTTAGAGCATGTTCTCTGTCAAAGTGTTCTGCATATTTGTGTGGCTTCTTCCTGGCTGCACACGCAGTTATAAATGGGGGTCTTTGGCAGTGTGGATTCCCATATGATATACATGCTGCAAATTGTTTTCCCACCCTTGAGATTTTTGGAGTCTTTATAGTAAATATTAGGTGTTTGGAATATGGACTATCCATCAAAGTAGAAAACTTTCAAAACCGTTAGGAATAACAAGCGTTCATTATTCATGTATTCCTTATGATATATTTGAAATTCATCTGAGCTGCTTTAAGTACATTTAATCTCTGATCTCACTAATCTCATTAATTACTATGGCACAGGTTATGAAATAATTTAAAAACAGCGTGTGTAATGAATTAATATGACATTCTTCAATGCTGTTTATTGTAAGATGGCCACGATTTTTGCTTTCAACTACCATATTAAATAATGATATGAATTGCCTTAATTCTTTACTATCAAGTTCTAATTAAAAAAAACATTCTAAAATTAATTTTTTTAGGAAAGTAAAATCTATATTAGGATTTTTTTATCAAGTTATTGTTTAAGAAAGTGGACTATGAGTTGCTTTATTCTTAAGTGCTTAAGTTAGTTCTGAAATAGGTCAGTTTTAACTGGTAAATTGAGATTTTTAAGTAACGCAGACACTTCCTACAACGGTGTTCTTTTGCAGCCTCTATGTAGTTTTAAAAGAAACATCCAAACCACTTTTCAGAATTTCTGCATTAAAATTAAAAAAACCAATACCTGACATTTGAAAAAGACAGTATTTCTCTTTAGGAAGCTGCAATTCTGTGAGTCAGTCTCCTTTTTTCACACACGTGTCCTCTCTGACATTCTTCTCCCTCTCTGTTTCTCCCTTTCTCCTTTTCCTCTCCTTCCTTCGCTCTCTCCCTTGTGTATGTGCAGTGTCCTCTGGAACTAAATCGTTTCACACTGAGCTAATGAAAAGAGGGCTGTGGCAGTAGTTTGATCAGTCTGAAAAAAAAGCCATAATTGCTACATCTTGAATGGTGGCAAAAGGTACACCACCTTTGAAAATGTAGTGGGTGATAGATTATTGCTCAATGGATCATTAAGGATGTACTTAGACAATTTTGTTCCATACATTTGGGCTGCTTTGGTTCATTTTCAAAGAAATACACTCACCTACAGTGGATGAAACAGAATTAATATGGTATGTGCTATATTAGAGTGGTAACACACAAGGGAGAACCTGGATAACAGAGTTTATTTTATTGTGTCTCCCTTTATCAACATCGACCTTCTCTCGAGATAATCAGTACAAGCTGGAGGAAGAATGAATGTTCACGGAGTGACCTTTGAGGAAGCAAGTCACCCGGAAATGACCATAACTTGGCCAGTCAGCTTTCACATTTTTTCCTTTCCACCGCCCCCCTGCTCTAGCTTTTGGTAACACTGACTGCCCCAGAACCTCCCGTTCAGGCACTAATCTTTCCTAATGCCTCTCAAACTTGTTATATTACTTTTTGAATAGAGTGTTTAGAAGTTAGAAAGGTAGCTCTGACAAAATGTCATTAAGGTGCCTTAGTGTGAATTAACACGGTTAATGGAGGTACTCCTGACTGACTTGTTGACCCAGTACTAGGCTCTTGTGGAATTAATGGATGCCAGGGGATCAACCTTTTGGGAGGAAAAGAAAGAAAGAAAGAAAAAGAAATGGCAGCTTTAAAACCCTGAAGTGAATTATATTAGAAAAGTGAAAACGTCTGGGTTGGATTTGATTTCATTGGGAGGCCGTAAAATGGTATACCCTTAGCAAAACATATTAAACAGAAATGTCAGATTTGATGCAAGTGGTGTACAATTATGATAGTGTTAATAGTGGTCTTCTATCACCCCAAGACATATTTTTAAAGTTTAATTTCTCAACAGCTTGGATTTGTCACAGGCTTGTAAATTAGAAAATGCATTTGGGGATGTTTTCTTATATGAAGACACAAGGCATATAATACTGTTAACTATACCTTGGGGTTTTAGTATAGCTATTAAAATAAACTGGAGATCACATTTACAGACAAGAAATGTCTGTTACAATATTCATTTTACCTTTTTTTTTTACACTCCTCAGTAGCTTTACTGCATCATTCTTCATCTGAGAGGAGCCAAGCTTCTTGGGCAGTTTGAAAGGTAGCTGACTATTAAATGATAGAAAGCTAACCTGTCTTATTAGAAGTGTGAATGAAAGGGAGCAGAGGAGGTTACTAGCTTGTGAAATGTCAAGGACAACTAGACAGAAATTACTGCAAATAGATTTAGATCACTAGAATCCCTATTTTTATTAACTCTTTGAACTCTAGATATTTATTGTGGTAAGAAATTACCCATGACAGGTTATGCAGTCGGAAAGATTTATTTAGAACCTTTGATATGTTTTGGCAAGAGCAAAGAAACCAATAAAATTTACTGAATTGTATCAGTTAATGCAAAATTATAGATTAGCTGAATGGCATACAATAACACATGCATCGAAAATGCTTAATTGGCCTGTTACTATTTCAAAAATATCAAGACTTTAAAAAAATATTGATCTTCTGTGTCTTCTTTCTTTTCATTCCCTCATTTTATGCCTTTAAATTGATGTAACTTCTGGGGAAGCTTTTTTTTATGTTGTTATTTTTGATGTTTTTCTTTATGTCTTGATTTACACTGGCTGACTCAATGTTTGTAGTGTAGGAAGAAAATATTTTGAGATTTGTCTTTCATGAAGATTTGTGCTTGAAACATAAGCATCTCAAAATCATGGCAGACTCAAACAAGCATTCCTTTGCATGGACCTGGCTTAGCATTGACCTTTTACCGCTAGGACTTTTAGGGATCCACTTATCAACTATTCTGTCTGCCAAGTGGAAAGCAGATTGGGAGACAGAAGGTCCTCTGTGTCCCATCCCCTGGTTTAAATACCATTCCTGAGATACATTTCCCCCCTGCTAATTTCTGAGTCTTCTTGTCCCTGTCTTCAGGGTGAATTACACAATGATCCTTCTAAAGTATGAAGCTGGTGATTTGTAAGAAGCTATGTTGTATGGCAAATTACGCCGTGCATAAAAATGAATGAGAACTAGCAGATCCTGTCAGAAAAGTATGCAATCTTAATCTCTGATCTGAAGACCACAGAGGTTGATACAAACATTTATTTTGGCTTCTGTGTGATGAACATATGACAAAACATAATAAGGCCAAAATGTATATATAGGAGTAAATTAAGTTATTCACTGTTCAGAAATAATTCTACTAGCTAATTTGGGGAGACTAAAAGAATATTTTACACATCTGTAGCTAAAACTTAAGCAATGTAGCAATATGGAATGTAAAATTATTGTCCATTCGGAATTTTAGGAGCTGAAAGGCTGTAAAGCTGGTAGGATAATGCTTTCCCAAAGTAATAAACTATGCAAAGAGAAAAGAGTAATTTGATCTCTGTATCTGGATTGATGGTGGATTGATAATTAGGATAAGGGAAAATAGGCTTAGATTGTGTAATGTATGTTTCAGGCCAAGTGTTGGGTAAAATTTCCTAAGGTGAAATATACTGAAATCATTTGATGGAAGGATTGTGGAGTTGCTGTCACTCAAATTCTAGGACAAGAGGGTAGACAGGTATCTGACAGGAAAGACTGTATAATTGAACTTCTTCTGGAGCGGAGGAATGGGCAAGGTCATCTCTCCAAATGTGACCGTGAAACAGTTAGATATTTGAGGTATCTGTTCTCTATCCTTAACATGAAAAACACAAAAAAGAGTTGTCTCTCTCTAGCCATAATCTTTGTTAGAATATGAACTGGCACGCACCCACTTCTGAAACAGAGAAAATACAAACTCTGTCTGAGAAAAAATGTAAAGAGGTTTTGAAAATAACTCTAGCCCTTGCTAGTGTTATCCTTTCCTTCATTCTTGGGTTCATCCTTTCAATGACTTTTTGGTTAAAACAATTCTCTCTGGGTCCCAGTTGTCATCTTGCTGTCTCCGCTGAGATTCATTCCTGTCTGGTCCTTCCTTTTCCCAGCAACCTCACGGGCTCTGTCCTTGCTGCCTGCTCTGTTCTTGCTAATCCTTCCTCTCTTTGCTTCTCCCCGCTTGTACTTCTCCTAGCAAAGCATGCTCAGAGGCCCTGAGGAAAGGAGTATTTGCCTTTCCATCCTCACCCAGCGCCTGTCGTTGGCATGAGGTAGAAGAAACAACTTCTTCATTTTTTCACAGCAGAATAAACAGTGAACACAAAACCCCAAACCTTTCTATCATGCTTCTCTAGATTAGTTGTGTTTTCTATGCTTCTAAGTAGCGGAGTACACATTTTGAAGATTTTTCCAAATGTTAGCAAGTTCATACTTAGAGGGTGCCACGAGTTTTCATAATGGGTCTGTGTTTTAGTATATATTCATTCATTCTCTAGCACTGAGAAAGGGGTGGATTTATCTGAGCTATTTTTAAGTATTGTGGTTTCTTAGTCTAGTCAGTAGTGGAGACAGCAAAATTGCAAGAGGAATATCAAATGCTACCAAAGAAAACTGAATGGTTAATGCCAAGTATGGGAAATATGTAAGTATCTGGGAAAGGTCACATGCGACATTGTTCATATCTCAAGAAAAGGTTCAATTCATGCTAAATAGTACTCAAATAAGCAAACAAAATTTAGGCTGCACTAAAAATAACACTGAAGAGAATTCTGAGACTATAACACAGTGGATTTATTAATATGTTTTTTAAATACTATGTTTAGTTTTGTTACTTTGACTGAAAAAAAAAATACCAGGAGATGTGTAACTGAAATGATTAGGGTTCTAGAGAGAGTGTTATTTGAAAAGGATTTAGAAGTCTGGCACTGGTTAGTTTCCAGAGCACAGGAATAAGACAGGTCAAACTAAACATATGCAACACAGTAAATCTTAGGAAGAAAGTTAATCACATGCTTTCTGTTTATTCTATTTCTGTTTATGTTTTCTGCTGTACTCAACAAGGGAACATTAAATTACACTGAAAGAAAATAGCAACAAAAATAAAATTACTAAATGGAAGTACCATTAAAAATATTCAGTGATCTAAATCCCTTTGTTTCAAGATACCCCTGAAGTCAGAAGGTTAGTAGAATTCAGTTAAACACTAGACGTGTCTCTGGGTAGCACAAATCTTTCAGATAAGTTAGATGTAAAAGTTCACAATTAGATACTAGGACATTTAAAACTGAAAATGGAAATTTAAGAGTGTATCTTTGATGGAATCAAAAACTTACTTGCTATTTGACATTGCAGGTTAGTACACCACCGTGTTGCGGAAAAAATGGTGATAATTAAAACCAGTGGTTTACGTTTCAAGGCTTTTTTACAAAATAGAAATAAACTTTGCTTAGTTTTTTCTTCAATAAATTGTTTCATTTTAATATTGACTTTTAATTTAATTTTGACGTAATCATATTTGTTCATTTTGAAGTCCTTATGAATTTTTCCTTTCTTTAAGGCAATGCTCTTAATTTGTCAGTGATTTGTATGGTAGCACATGTTGGGTTGTGGCCAGCTCTTAGTCCTAAGTTAGTAGTAGTTGTTGAGCTCTAGAAAGATTAATGTCTAATTTTCTTCAACTGCGAGGGTCATTCAGTCTTCTTTGGGCTCCATTAGAGAAAACCAAAGGGGTTCCTCAGGAACCTGAGAGTTAGTGAATCCAGTTTCATGGAAAGGGCGGAAATTTGCTTTTAAAAGTGCTCTGAGTAAATTAGAAGGATATAATCAACCTTAAGATTGTCAGTAAAATAATGCTTTTTTCTTGTAACCTTAGAGGATATTCATGATTCCTTCTAGTTTGGCTTTGCTCTAGCTGCTGTTTTATTATTTACTGCATGTAATACTTTTAAATTTTTTTCGCTTTTTGGAATTACAGCTCATCTCATAATGAGCTCTTCAAGCTCAGGCATGTCTCACTTGGTTAGTGTTTTGCACTGGTTAGATATTGATTTGCATTGCATTTTAGTCTAATCTGAACTCAGACTGTTTGTAATATATTAAAAATGGTGTAAAGCAGCAAGTAAATTGCTACCCTAAACATACTTAAAATTGTAACATAAATACTCTCTTTTTTTAAAAAATTTCTTTAAATTAATAAATTTGAAAGGACCATCTATGCTTTAACTGCTCTATTCTCCGTGGAGTTGCAGATCAGATTTAATTCGATAAGTTTGTGTCTGCAGTGATTTTTTTTTTTTACGCTTCACATGTCTGCAGCCTTTGAAAGGACCACAAAGAGACTCAGGTTTCAGGTGCTGTGTCATCAGTTTTGAACACGTTACACAACTGAATGCCATAGTGCTTTTAACAATGTAATTCAGTGAATTTAGTCCATATCTGGATATTAGTAAAGAGATAGTGGGCTTTAAAGCTTTTTTGTTAATGCAGTTCAATACTTACGGATAAAATAATAGAGAGCAACAAATGGTGATATATATTATGTCAAAATGCATTTCTACTTAGCTATCCCAGAAATTGGGAAAAATTTCACACCCTAACTTATCTATAATGTATTAATACACTGCATATGAACTTTGCTACCCAGTTATTGATCTTTCAGTTTAAATATCATGTATTTCTTTTTTAAGGACATTTGTTGTACTGACATTTTTTTCTCTGTATATTTTTGAATTTTTCTTACAGTAGAAAAATTAATTCACCCTGAATTATTTTTTCTTTATATAGGTAGACAAATTGCCACCTTTTCTTATGCAATTAAAGAATATAGAGAAAGTAAAATCAAGACATTGTTACATCAGCAACTTTTTCCCCCCTCTGAAGTAGTTTAGTTAAATAGTGGTTGTAAGATGCAACATATTTATGGCATTAAAGGCTTAGCATACTGTTTCTTGTATGTGTTATTCTGAAGAGGTCTCCTTCATTGATATGTGCTGCTTTTCCAAAGTTATGCTTTTCATAAAAAACAGATATGGGAAAAACAAAGATTGACTTTTTCATTATGAAAAAATGTTTGACTGTAAGACTGGCAAGGAAACATTATAAAATTTCTTAAACAAGTGCACAGAAACATAAATAAAACAGGAATGCTTTAAGGTGTACTACAACAGACTCTGACTCTGGCAGCATCATTTAGCATCTCTGTATAAATATAAAGTCTCATCATGTGTTTTCTTCTTGCTAGGAGTTGATTCCAGAGTTTTACTACCTACCAGAGATGTTTGTCAACAGTAATGGCTATAATCTAGGAATCAGGGAAGATGAAGTTGTTGTGAATGATGTTGATCTCCCCCCATGGGCCAAGAAGCCTGAAGACTTTGTCCGTATCAACAGGATGGTAAGCTGCCCTTTACTTTAGCCTAAATAAGGAGTTCAAGCTAACCTAATGCTTTTTTTTCATATCTTTAAAACTACGTTTATGCAGGGCGGGGGTGGGGGTGGGGCGGGGAAGTGAAGGAGAATTTGTATTCTGTCTTGCTTGACAGAACCCTTTATTTTACAATGGAATTCCATCCATGTGCCCAAATCATGGCAAATGAAATTCGGTTGTTTACTCTCTCATGAGAAAGCATCAGATGGGCATGAGCTGGACAATACAGGATAGCCTAAAAGATTTAAGTCTGTTCCTCCTCACCACCTTCTACATCAAAAAATAAAAAGTTATTATAAATGCTGGTATCTTGCAAGATATATTATATTCCTTACTTGACTGAAGCTATGCACTTCCTATTCATCAGAGATGAACTGAAAGTGTAGAAATGTGAACATAAGTCAACAACTCTGAAGAAATTTTGCAAAAGAATTGTTCTGATGTGAATCACCATGAAGTCTGCAGAATTTAACCATGAAAAACATTTATCTATGTTGTATATTTTTTGCTTGAATTTGTTGCTTTAATTTGATAGATAATGATTCTATTGATTATGGAGTTAATAAGTATGCATGCTTCGAGTAATTTTTAGGAGACGCAAGGTATATTCTGATATTTTGGCCAGCAATAGTTCAATTAGAGTTCTGTTCTGGAAATGGATCTTCCTTAAAATGCATATTGCTTGTCTTACTTATGCAGTCAGGACTGTACTTTCAATAAGCTATGGGTTTCCGTACAGTTGCAAAACTGATCACCGTGTGCATTATTCCCTATAGTGCTTTTGTGGTAGCATTGTAAGGCTGGCAGTGTTCACTTTCTTTTAATTGGTTTGGCAATTTAGTTTCAAGAACTGCCTATTTAAAGGAACTTGTTCTTCAGGAGTTGATAGAAAAAATAGCCATGTGAAGTTCAAAGGAATAGAATAATATTCTAAAAACGAACCTATTCCTAGATATATATGATTTAGAAGTGTCTTACATTTAGAAGAGTAAATGGTTTGACACATGTTGAGCAGTCTCCTAAGGAAGTGATGGCAATCTCATCACTTGAGACGTGAAATGCACTAAAAAAGCATGAGAAATATGTTCCAGGGAGTAGTCCATCATTGGCAGGAAGAAGCTGAGCAACATTTTCCTTCTTTTTCTTGTCTAATTTCTCTTATAGCTGCCTATATTGTAACATACTTTCTAAAAACAAGTAATTGTCACAGCTGGTGTCAAGAAATTCAGGTGCAATTTTACTAGCGAAGGAGGAGGTGGCCTCAAAGGATCATGATGCTCCATTAGCATTCTCAAGTGTGGGATGTGCAGTCACAGGTACCTGTCACCAGAGTGCCCATGTCGCTCCACAGAGCCCTTTTTAGGATTGTGGTTGTGGTTAAACCTGACCTGGGTCCAGGATTAAGCACACTGAAGTTGACCAAGAGGTTTAGTTTTGGCATCTGTAAGAACGGAAGAGTGATACCTTAGTGAAGAAGGAAAAATCAGCTGCCATCTATTGGGGAATATAATGAGATGCATATTAATGACTCCCTTTGGGAAATTTTATAAAGAATATTCTTTCTTGTATCCTAAATTGTGTTTTCTCCATCTTTCCTTTCCACAAAGATGGAATGATTAATAGGCAGATAGAAAGCACTGTGTGATAAGAGATCAATTCCAGAAAAGCTTTAGCTTTGGTTATTTGATTTCTCTTGTGCAACTTCTGCTTTTTTAGAAAATAGCATAGGAACTGTCTACAGAAAAGTTTTGTGCTGTTGAAGAAAACAGCTGCTTGCATCAATTTAGAGAAAAGCATTTATGCCCCTTCGGGATTGTACATTTAAGAAAGAAAGGCTGATAGTTAAATGCTAGAAATACCTTTTTAAATATTCAGCTGTAATAGCACTAAGGACTGATTCCATGTGTGTAAGTACGCTCAGACTGTGGAGAGACAGACAGACCAATGTTAAGATCAGAGTGGTTTTAGATTTACAGGCTTCAACTAGTTAAGTACTTTGCAGATTTCTAAAATCAGAAATGATCTCACTTATATATCATACCCTTTTCTATACTGTTTTCCACCCCTGTCCCCACAGATGTCAGCATCATGCTGTTATTACACATTTTTGCCTGGAGGCAGTTTCTGCATGGCCTTTATTCATCCCAGCATCTACTTTTAGGAAGAGCACAATCAGTAGTTAAAATTCAGTTCTACACAGATACATGATATCTTCAAGTGAGCAGTCTGGTGAAGTTCACAAATGATAGTAAAGTTGGGAATTGCCTAGAGAACAGGAGAAAGAGGCGTAGATTTATTTGAATTAGATGCAGAAAATACACTGAAAATCACCTTGGGAGGAAAGAATTAAAAATATTCAATAGGAAGCAGAAATCTGGAAACGAAAATAGTACCAAAAATAAAGCAGTATCGAGGGGTGACAATGATCAGCAATTAGATTAGATAAAACTCTGTAATTCTATATTCACCAGAAGTGTATTTGGATGCCATCTATGGAGAATCATTGCATCACAGAGGATGTAAACAGTTTTACCTGGCTATGATCCTTTTGAGACTGCACCTGGAATATTGGATTCACTTCTAGGTGATGAGAAGTATTCACATTTGGATGGAGTTCAGAGACTAGAAACAGAGTGAATAACTTTAGGATGTTTAAAGAGCATGATATATGCATAGTTTTTTACAAAGCTTATTATAAAGCAGCAAGTAGCTAAAGAAGGATAATCCCTTTCATGAAAATGCAGACAGTATGTGTAGTAAGAAGTAATGGAATTAAATTTTGAAAATGTAATCATTTGAATATGCAATAATTTTTTCAGTAAAACTTTCTCATACAGCAAACTGCCAGTACGCTCTTTTTGGTCCCTAGAACTGGATCAGCCAAAGTAAGGAACAAATATAAAGGGATTGGAAAGTTTGACATTCCCTACCTAATGTCTGAGTCCATGTTTTGAACCAGCCAGCAGATGTATTATTCAGTTAGGTCATCCCCAGGCCAAGCTTTGGCTGTTATACAAGAATCTATCTTGAGAAAAAAAAATAGCCTGGGTGTGGTGCTGACGTGTAAAATGCAGCAAGCTTGTGCAAGCCCAGAATTTCTACAAGAACTCAGCAAAGCAAGTAGAGTACGTGCTTGCAGGAAAGCCACAGAAAATTGAGGAATATTTCAAGTAAGCGTTATCTTGATCCCTTGTCTAATGAAATCATCAGTAGTCATTTCATTTGAGTGGAAAGGATCCTATGTGATACTGTGTAACACTAAGAGTGGGATCTTGTTTTTCCCTATCTGGCAATATTTTCTTCTGTTCATACATATTTTTTGCTTGCTGCAGGCATATACAGTGTAGCATTTTATGTGGGAGTAAATAACAGCAAGAATTTCAGCATTTCATCCTGCTACTTAGCAAAGCAAGTGGAGGACAGCCTGGAGAACATCACAGAGGCACAGTGGCAAAAAGCAACATAATGTAATCAATTGGTTAAGCTTTACTAAAATTCTGTGCAAATTAATGAACGGCAGGCAGGGTTTTAGCATTGTTTTATTTGACTTTTTGGCTGGGTGTTTTACACTTCTAACTAAACACAGAAATGGAAGTGGAAGCAGTTTTCCATCAAAAGAGATTCTTTTAAACTTGTGAAAATTAGACTTATTACAAAGACAGGAAAAGACATTCAGTCAAGTTACTTTTAAAACCTATTACAGTAGCTTCTAAAGCACTCCGTGTATACATCAGGGATCGTTGTAGCAGTTTTATTTATCCATACAAAGCCAGACTGATTACTACGGAGTCACTCATGAAACATTAATAAAGCACTACGTTCAATGCTAACATGATTATGGTCTGACCTCGGCGATGGCACAAAGGACAGAAGCAGAAAGTGTCCCTGATAACATTACCCTAATGCTGGGCTCATCAATCATAATCTCCCAGTTTACCAGGAAAAAAAAAACCCACGCATAAAACCTTCCACAGATGTGCATCTGTAGTCCTACTCAGCTTCTCAATCCCCACAGACTTAGAGCGGTCCTGAGAGCCAGAAATAGAACAGATACAGTCAGTTAAGTCAAGCATGTTAAATCAAGGCAGGGAACGCCACTGAGAAACACTGAAGCAGAGCTTTTATAATAAGCGTTCTTTAGTTTTGAAACAAAAGCTGCAAGATTGTGTAATTCAAAGTTAATTATAATGATATTTTCATTATGGTTTATACATGTATTAAATTACAAATTACAGCGTTGAGTAAAATGCGTTCACTATAAATTACATTTTTGAGAGACTAAATGGTGTCCTGTTTTTGTTATACATATTTTGTTCCTATTACATAACTGTTACTAAGATTGAATTTTCTTTCTGTCTTTGAAATGATTTATTTGCGCTGTTCTGCTGCCAATTACATTTTTGTACAGTTCCCTGGCTATTCGGAAGCATGCATAGTATTTCATAATTAAAAAGCTTCTTGAATAGTCATTAGAAACATCTATTATGAAATCGCTGTGCTATGAGGATCTGGAAGATTTATCTTTTCTCCTCAGCATTCATCAGCAGTTGACATTCCTTTTTTACTAAATAAGCAGTAGATAAGATTTGATATTGCTTCCTCAGTAGTAGCTTTGATTTTGTTTTGTGTATTGCCAAGGTTTGTTCTCAATGCAATTAAAACTCACTCAGCTAACTCATTCAGCTAAGGGTTTCAAACTAATTTGGAAATGGCAGTGATTTTATTTTTTTTTTTAACTTTCTATATTGATGAAGAATCTTATTTGCATCTTGAAGATGCTCACATAAAGGATCATTTTCTGGGCAGACATCCCTGAATAACCCAAATCTGTAGAATGCACTTCTGTGTCACTTTTATTAAAGTATTACTTTGTTTAAACGAATGTAACTGATTCTAGATATCAGTCTTGCCTATTTTATGACAAAAGTCAAAGATTTTACTCCAGTAGTCAGTACAAGAAATGGTAAATGAGGCAGAAAATATTAGGCGGAGAGAATCTGTATATTCAATGGCTGCAGAGGAGCATGGATGTAAGGGGAGAGAAGAAAAACCCAGCTCAGAGGCTGAAACAGCCAATGGCCTGTTATTAAGCAGATCTACAAAACTGAAGTGTCTCAGAGTAGTTTTAAGAAAATAGTTTTTAATATACTGACCAACAAGTTAATAGCAAGATACTATGGTAGGAGTTCTTGGAGAGACAGACAGCATTTAGCTATGGAGGGGGGGAAACAAGGACTTGCAGAAACAGGAGGGGCAGGTGCAGATGTGGTCCAGATGAGGGGCAGCATCAGAGCTTTCCTCTTCTCTGCTGACACAAAATACCCAGGTAACACAAAATGTTGTGTTAGAATGAGATTGGAATAGCAAGTTTTATAAATCCAGAACTCCTGATCCTCTGCACAGCACACAGCGTGCATTAAAGTAAAACCCAGTGTCTCCTACTAGAATCTCTGTAAAAAATAATTTTAACATCACATTAGGATGAATGGAAAGTGTGCAGTGTTCATACTGCACAAATAGAAGAGCTGCAGTGCTTGATCCCACTAAGCAGTAATTTGCCTTATATTAACTTTATTTAGTTTATACATAAACATAAACTTACTAATACCTATTTATATTTTACGACAGCTACACGTCAGATTTCCAGCCTGTAGAACATGGGTACGCATGCATACAATTGCCTGCAAACACAAAAACCGCTGTACTTTTGCTTCAAAATATGTATGCACTAGATGGATAATAATGCTTACAATTTACCTATTAGCAATAAAAGCCACTCCATTGAAAACAGTAATGTGCAAGACTCCTTCCTCAAAACAAAACCCAAGAGAAAATACTGACTGGTCTGCTGCTATTTGAAAATGAAGCCCTAGTAACAGTGCTTCAAACAAGTTCAGTTTGAGAGTGCCTGAATAAAACTCTGTTTTCTGTACATTTTAATTATAATAGAAGAAAAGCTTAATATTAGCTCATTTCTGTTTAACAGTGAGAATCCTTAAAAAACATAAATAATATGTTCTCATAAATAAAATGTTCTTGAAAAATGCTCTTCTTTAGGGCCATCACCAGCCTATTTTAAGGATATTATTGTTATCCTTTTCTCTGTGTTGTTCCTACTGTACCTACAAATTATTTTCTACGCAGAAGATTCCCTCACCCTATTCCCTACTGAGCATTGCATATTCTTGAGGAACCAAACGCAGTACTGTTGACAGTGAACAGCTCATAAATTTTCAGGAGGCTCTTAACATGGAGAGGGAGCAGCCTGTGCATTAGAGCAAATTAGGGAGAGGATTCTGCAAGTATCGCATGAGTGGCATTTCAGAAGTACTTGGGAGAAACACCAGCAAATCAGGTCAGACCTGACATCAGAACCTTTCTCCTGACTAAAACGAATCTAGGTTAAAAAGCACAGATCAGGAGCCTTATCCCCAGTGAGGGTCAGGTAGGACTTTTTAGCCTTTTGGTGGCCTGTTCTTGAGTGCACCCTACCCTACTTTGTGCCTAGCACCCTAATCCACACAACACCCCAATGGAAAGGACATGAACACCACCCAGCACCCATCGCATTCCACAGATGGAGACTGTATGATGCTAAGGCCCACACAGAGCTGCTCTTCTTCACCGCTCTGGCTCATCTCTCTACCTTCTAGTCTGGTCTCTGCCCCAAATCCCTCCACCGCAGTGGTTTTCCACCACCCAGCACTGCTAGTCCCCTTGCCACCACCAACATCCTCGTATCCCTGACAGCAATTATTCCAACTTCCAAATTTCTCTGGAGTTCTTAACTTTATAGTTCAAAATAATTAAATTCACTCCTTAAGAATTTCCGCATATCTTGTCTTGCATTTCAGCAAATAGACCTTTAAAGAACTGTTAAACCTATAAACATAGTACAATAAATCTGCTAAAAGAATTGGAGACAGAAGACAAGACATGCTGCTGTTAAAAAGTAGCTCATTTATTTAATAAGTTATTAAAGAACCGTTCACCCATGTGGAATAGAAGTTCTCCAAACCTGCCAGGGTCAGGAAGACCCTCTCTGGAATGACATGCTGCTGAGTAAGGGCTGGTCATGCAAGTAGAAACTGCCTCAGGGAAACATAACATAGGCATTCAACTCTCCCAACACCAGGGAGAGGATGTTAGAGGAGATAATGGGTGAAATAAGCTCCTTTGACTCAAGCATTTGCTTTTTTAAAAATTTACTCTCCCACTTTTAAATAGCCAGAAGTTTTGCCATTTTCCTGAAATGCTCCCCATATTCTAGAAATAACAATGCTATTTTTGACCAAAGTAAATGCCTAACAATTCTGTTTTATCACTTTTTAATAAATAAATAATAGATACAGATGCAAAAGAAACTTATAAACATGCAGAGTTCGGAGGAGGAAAAGAACAGTTAGGCTGCTCACTGTAAGTGGGTGGGACATGGATGCTGGGTAGACAACAGGCTTTGAATTCTATTTTAAATTCTATTACCTAAAAAGGAACATTAAAAATTGAGCATTTAAAAGTTAGGAAATGCTTTATTTATGGTTGCTGTGGCATACTTACTGTTATCCTTGCATGCTAACATCCTGCATGCTAAATGAGGCAAAAGTCCTATGAAAAAGATTATATGGGATGATGTAGTTGCTGACTGTATCATGTTGCACGTGCAAAATAAAATATAATTAAAGATCTGTCATTTCTTAACTATTTATTGGGAGAAATGCTTTGAAACCAAATAGTATTAGTTTAATAGTATTTAGCATTAAGTAGTATTAATGCTATTTAAATAATGTTACTCACAATTTGCATATGATGGCCTCTGATTTTGAAAAGGAAAAAACAAATTCTTATATAGTTCTGTGCAATATTTCCTTATAGCTTCTTATGGTATGCTGAACTTCATCCCTTGAAAGCTGAGCTGTATGTCAGCTATCAAGCCTGAGCATTCTCACCCGTTTTCCTCAGAAATAACAGTCACTGGTTTCGTCAGAAAAGGCTCCAGTTTTCCACCAAAGCACAGAGAGTTCCTCTTCCACGTGGAGCATTAGAGGGAGAATATCTGAGGAAGGACTGTGTGATGACCCAGGGAGCCAGACCCATGTGGCTAGTCCTTTTTGTGGCTGTTCATGCATGTGGGGTAGTGGGCAGGGGGCTGCTGCCCGTGCGCAGTGCGTGGCACCGTACCTCAATGTCCGATGATTATTTCTGAAGCAGCCTGCTTTTGATGTAAATGAATAAAATGCAAACATATTTTTTTCCAAAGTTTAGCCCCCTATAAAATTTGATCTTTCCTGGGGCAGACATGACAATGTCCTAGTTGGAAAGTGTTTGTGCTGAGTAGTGGCACTGTGCCACTCCTAGGGGAAGGGGATAAAAAGCCACAATATTTGAGAATGAAAATCATTAGATAATGTAAAATAGCACATCGCTGCAGCTCTGCCTGTGTGCTGAGTAGTAGTAAGCTTGACATAGATGTTTATGTAATAAATGGCATTAAGGCTGGTAAGGTTTCAGAGCGAGCCAGGCTCTTTTCAGTGGTGCCCAGTGGCAGGACCAGAGGCAATGGGCACAAACTGAAACACGGGAGCTTCCCTCTGGACATCAGGAAACACTGTTTTACTGTGAGGGTGACCGAGCACTTGCACAGGTTGCCCAAGGGGGTTTGTGGAGTTTCCATCCTTGGAGATATTCAACGGCCATCTGGGTACAGTCCTGGGCAGCCTACTTTAGTTTGCCCTGCTTGAGCAGAGGGGTAGGATCAGATAATTTCTAGAGGTCCCTTCCAAACTCAGCCATTCTGTGACTCTGTAATTTATTTTTTTTTCCTAACAAACTAATCAGAAGTTATTTCTCAGATCTGAGAACTGAACTGCACTTGGTCTGATCAAAGGCAACTAGGGGGGACGCTGTACAAAGTATATGACAGGACTGTGGTGGAGTATGGGCAAGGACACATATAAAGACTTGGTCAACGAAACATGAATCTTTATTTTAATAAAGATTCCTGTTTATCACAGTTTTCGTCTGAAGGTAGCATTAGGAAAGAAGGAACGTGTGTGCCAGGATGCCATCTTAAATACATGATTAGTATTTTTAGGAGAATGATATGTGTATCCAGGTACAGGTTCATGGGAAACTAAGAAAGGTAGTCTGGGAGAGGGCTAAGGAGAAACTGTGTAATGCCTTCAGCTTTTGAAAGCTCCAGCTCAGGTAATGATGTCTACTAAGGATGCCTATCATGTCTGATAAAGGCACTTTGGTTGGATCGGGCACAATGGTAATATTATCATCATTTCCTCCATCTAGAATTAATCTCTTTCCATACGCTGAGCAAAGGAATAACAATCCACTTTTAAACTAGCTAGTCATGGCCTGTGTTTTCTCTGGTCAACTAACTTAATATCAAAAATGAGTGTGAAAAATTATTTTCTCCTTTGAGAAATCACTCACAATTCACACATGCAGTTCAGAACCTCATTTTGCCAATACAGCTTTTTAATCCTCAAGTTTCCATTTTAGCTTTAAGACTAATTAGAACTAGTTGGAAAATGAGTTGGAAGATTGAGTTTTTGAAATTGTTTTCCCATTTCCATCAGTTTTTCTTAACAGATTACCTAAATTATTTGACAAGGACAAAAATTAATAACTAAAACCCTTGCAGCTAGTAGAAACTCAGTAGCTGAGACAAAAATTGGCATGATATAAAGCTGAAGGAAAGAAGAATTTCTTTTTAGTGTTTCAACATAATTAGTTCTGTTTTTTAATGTTTCAAGGATTTAAAATATATCAAATAAGCCTGGACAGGAAATATAATGATATCCATTATTTTTCCGCAGTTAATAGGAAAAGGTAGGATGTAATTTAAGTATGAAATTGCAAGAAGAAATTTATTTCCTAACTCTGCCTTTCACTTGCAGGCCCTGGAAAGCGAGTTTGTATCATGTCAGCTTCATCAGTGGATTGACCTTATATTTGGCTACAAGCAACGAGGACCAGAAGCAGTGCGTGCACTCAACGTTTTCCACTACCTAACATATGAAGGCTCTGTGAACCTGGACAGTATCACTGATCCTGTCCTCAGGGAGGTAGGTGTTTACTGCCATTTTGTTCTAAAAACTGCTGTCAGCTCACAAGAAATGGTAATTTTTCCATCTTTCACTGATGGAGAAAATTGTTGTGTATGACTTCGAATCAGAACTTAGGCCCTAGGTGACTTCAGAAGCAAGTATTAATAAACTAGCAATAAAATAGATGTCCCAAAGTAATTTGTTTGCTTGAAGCTGCTACTATATTTAATGGTCAGTTATGATGTGAGAAATTATAATATAATGTATATTCTGTAATATATATTGTGCTACTTTTTATAATTTAGGTAACACATGACGCCTCCTCTCCACATATTCCCAGTTTTACTGAGCGTATGTAATGTTTAAACATAAGTGATTCTGTCCCAGTTTCCTCTAAGTCTTTCTTCTTTTGCTATTGTAATATTTTTTCGTGTCACCCTACTCTTTCAGCTTACTCAAAAATGCTTTCAAAAATCCAGATATAAAGAACAACAGTGTAGAACTTGACTCCAACAGAGTCACTTTTTAGACCTTACCCTTCTCTACCTTGGTCTACCTTGACTTCAGCAAGGCGTTTGACACGGTCTCCCACAGCATCCTTACAGGGAAGCTTAGGAAGGGTGGGTTAGATGAATGGACAGTGAGGTAGATAGAAAACTGATTGAAAGACAGAGCTCAGAGGGTCGTGATTAGGGGCACAGAGTCTAGTTGGAGGACAGTGACAAGTGGTGTTCCCCAGGGGTCAGTACTGGGTCCACTGCTCTTCAGTATATTCATCAATGACCTGGATGAGGGGATAGAGTGCACCCTCAGCAAGTTTGCTGACGACACAAAGCTGGGAGGGGTGGCTGACACCCCGGAAGGCTGTGCCGCCATCCAGAGAGACCTGGACAGGCTGGAGAGCTGGGCGGAGAGGAACCTCATGAAATTCAATAAGGGCAAGTGTAGGGTGCTGCACCTGGGGAGGAATAACCCCCTGCACCAGTACAGGTTGGGAGCTGACCTGCTGGAGAGCAGCTCTGAGGAAAGGGACCTGGGAGTCCTGGTGGACAACAGGATGACCATGAGCCAGCAATGTGCCCTTGTGGCCAAGAAGGCCAATGGCATCCTGGGGTGCATCAAGAAGAGTGTGGCCAGCAGGTCGAGGGAGGTCATCCTCCCCCTCTACTCTGCCTTGGTGAGGCCCCACCTGGAGTACTGTGTCCAGTTCTGGGCTCCCCAGCTCAAGAGGGACAAGGAATTGCTGGAGAGGGTGCAGCATAGGGCTACTAAGATGATTAAGGGACTGGAGCACCTCTCCTATGAAGATAGATTAAGGGAATTAGGTCTCTTTAGCCTGGAAAAGAGGCGTCTGAGGGGGGACCTAATTAACACTTATAAATACTTGAAGGGTGGGTGTCAGGAGGATGGGGCCAGGCTCTTTTCAGTAGTGCCCAGTGATAGGACAAGGGGTAATGGGCACAAACTTGAGCATAGGAAGTTCCACCTAAACATGAGGAGGAACTTCTTTACCTTGAGGGTGGCAGAGCACTGGAACAGGCTGCCCAGGGAGGTGGTGGAGTCTCCGTCTCTGGAGACATTCAAAACCCGCCTGGACGCGTTCCTGTGCAACCTGCTCTAAGGTGGCCCTGCTCTGGCAGGGGGGTTGGACTAGATGATCTACTAAGGTCCCTTCCAACCCTATGATTCTATGATTCTATGATTCATTTTGTGTTAATTACGTAAAGTATAATCAAATTTTTACCAAAATAGGAAATGTTTCCTATTTGTTGTGCATGCAAGTGTTTTTGTTTGTATTTATGTGTGCGTGAAATATATATATATATATGTGCGTATATATACAAGTGAGCATCTAAAATTTATCAGTAAACTAAAAAAAAATGGTACTCACTGTCCTGATACATGTTTCCTTCCAGTGATTGTATTGGTTTTTAGTAAGACTATTAATTTGAATGATCATTTTCTAATACCATCCATTCATTGTCGAAAACAATTGAAATTTGGTGAAAAGTGTGAAGAAGCAACAGCTGCTAGATGAGTACCGCTGTGATGAAGCTGTACACACAATCTTCCATTCCCCCAGATAGCTGCCATCTGCTGTATGCAAAACAGTAATAATTTATACATTGCCAGGCAATAGGTTTTTGTTTGTTTGTTTATTTGTTTGTTTTCCAATCTTGGAGACAGAAATATACAGATTTCAGAAAAAAAGAGACTCTAGAAAGTGTTCGTATGCAGCTAAATATTGGGGTTTGGCATGTTGTCTTTTAGTAGTGTATTGCTGCATCTTGTTACATTTGGTGCTTTTTGAGGAGCAGAACTAAGAAAAACGTTCAGACCCTCAGGTTCCTAGAGAAGGATTTTCACACTGTGCACTGCAAAGCTTATATTTTGTAAACAGTTAGTATTTGCTTAGTTTTAAGAATGGCCAGAAAAGATTTGATTCTACTGCCTCAAATATTTAATATTAACATCTACGCAATGGTTTTCTGGATTTAAAACTTTGAGCATGAGGAGAGTCAGGAAGGTACAAAACTGGAGATACGAAGGAGAAATGTTTTTTAAAGTATAAAACAGGTGTCAAGCACCATGAATACAAGGGATTTGCATGGCTTAAGGTCCTGATTTGCATGGGCAGACTCCTATGTCTTGACTTTAAGGGTCTACTCCCACAGGGCAGCTTGTAGAATTGAGGTCTATCTGTCTGTCTGTGCACCTTATTTAACATCTTATG
This sequence comes from Rhinoptilus africanus, assembly GCA_013400135.1. Lineage (NCBI taxonomy): Eukaryota > Metazoa > Chordata > Aves > Charadriiformes > Glareolidae > Rhinoptilus > Rhinoptilus africanus. The sequence continues at coordinate 24,321 of VXBO01012982.1, forward strand.
ACAGGATGAGACTCTTCAGCTCTCCCGTGGCTCTACTTACATGCATAACTTGTCATCAGAAATTTCAAGAAATTCATGGAGATGTTTTTGTTCACTCACTTGTACATCTAACCCATGCCCTGTCAGTCAATAGCAGATAAACCTCTTCTTAGGTTACTTATGCCATGTAAACTTCTAAAAGCAGAACTTTATCTTCATTGCCACAAGTTAGATTAGTAAATAAAATTCATTGATAGCAGTGAGAAGGCAGCATGTCTAGAAGAAATGAATCCTCCTGACTTTTGTTATATAGAGATACATAAAGTTGTATGCAAACATTTAAAAATGGTATACTTTCTCCTCCTAGAGATCTTAGCCATTGATTATTTGTAGTTTGTTATAAAAAGGTTAAAAATACTTTTTATTAATCTTTAATCAGAAATTAAAATGCATGTGTAAATATAGAGAGATTTAGAGTTGTCTTCTGTTTCCCTGAGCTCTATTTATGAAACTAGCAGACATTCTCTAGCCAGTAATAAAGCATTTGACATCTTGATGATCTAGTAGATCAGATATTTTGGTATCATGTTTCTGTTACAAGTACATGTGCTCTATATAAATTGTTTTATTGGCTTTTTTTTTTACTTTATTCTGAATTTTGCTAGATATTCCAGAAAATAAATTAGAAGCTAAAAGTCTTTGAATACCACTTATAAATACAGAAACATAACAATAGGAGCACTGGCACCTTTAAAAATAGTGATAACAATTGTTTAGTATGTTTTACAGTGGCAGGTGGTGGTGTCTTGCATCATAATTCAGAAACTCTGTGATTTAAAATTAATTGGGCTTTCCAGTTATCCAAGAAAATGCATATCATAGAATCGTAGAATGCATTGGGTTGGAAGGGACCTTTAAAGGTCATCTAGTACAACCCCCCTGCAGTAGGTAGGGACATCTTCAACTAGATGAGGTTGCTCAGAGCCTCATCAAGCCTGGCCTTGAATGTCTCCAGGGATGGGGCCTCCACCACCTCTCTGGGCAACCGGTTCCAGTGTTTCACCACCCTCATTGTAAAGAACTTCTTCCTAATGCCTAATCTAAACCTGCCCTGCTCTAGTTTATAACCATTGTCCCTCATCCTATCGCTACATGCCCTTGCAAACAGTCCCTCCCTGTCTTTCCTGTAGGCCCCCTTCAGCTACTGGAAGGCTGCTATAAGGTCTCCCTGGAGCCTTCTCTTCTCCAGGCTGAACAACCCCAGCTCTCTCAGCCTGTCCTCACAGGAGAGGTCCTCCAGCCCTCGGATCATCTTCATGGCCCTCACGATATCCCGAAGATATCCCTTTGGATATCTCAGTATCCAAATGCTCTTGATGTTTATTTTCTAAATACACTGAAACATTTGTGTCCTGTTAGACAGGAGATGGTGAAATAACCCAATCAATACAACCTTGTTGGCAGGAGCCATTACCAGACCAATGGACTCAAATACAGTGGTAGCCTCCTCATACTGTGGTTACTGCTAATATTGTATTGAGCTGAGTCCCATCAGCTCAGAACCTGTCCAGTGAATATTGGCTCCAAATAAAAGCACCTCCCATTTAGTTCTGAACTGACTGAAAGACATCAATGGTGGGATAACTCACGCCTGCCATTCCTTACATCTTTCTCACATGCATGGGGGAACCCTCTAAGAATTCCCTACTGTTTAACACTGGAAAAATGCCATCCTGTACATTTTTTTCTGTTTGGACCTATTTAGTGGAAGATTCTCCACCTGGCTTGCTTCCTTCGTTTCTGTTTTGCAAATTCTTAATGGGTGAAACCAGAATGCTGGGATGGCATTAAATTTTACATTACTAAAGTCTATGAAATCACATATGTCTGCACCTGTAATAACTCTTTGGCAACTTAAGATCCACACTGGATGGATAGAATATACTGATTTCATTTACACATACTGATTTTGATTTTTCAAACAACTTCTTAATTTTCTGATACCACAAACAATATTTGATTACTATAATTTATTTTAGGTAGTGACGAGGACAACATGAAATTCCTGACTTAAATGCTCCACAGAATGTATAAAGTTGAATTTTGTTGTTTAGATCTTTTATGATTAGAAATTGGGAAATTCTCCGATCCTATTAGTTCTAAGGGTCTCTTTTATTCTGCACATTTCAAAATTGTATTCATATTGTAATGAGGAGGGAAAAAATATGTAATAAAATAAGCATTTTCCAGCCCCCAAATTATTCTTTTATTTGCCTTTTTTTTTTTTTATTGCAGCCTTTTGTATTCTGTTTGTGAATCTTTCCTTTTTTATAGTAAAAGCAGTGAGGTGAAAGCTAAAACTTGAAGAACAGCTTAAGGATATTGATTCATTCTTACTTGACAGGTGAAATCATGGTTGCAGCACTAACCACAGCAATTACAGCATTAAAATGTCAAGAAATTAGAGGTCAGAATAACAGATAATTTTCTTCCTTTTGTCAGATTAAAAATTGACATTCTTTGACAGCACAGGATCTCTGGCTGAGAAAATTATGACAGCTTAACTCATCTTGTACTTGTAAAGCAGTAATTGATAATGAACTTTACCATGACAGTCTTCTCCTGTGGAGAAACATGACAGAACATCTCTGGTACAAACCCTGTATCTCTTTTTAATATGTAAACAGTAGTTATATTGGACATTAGATGTTATTTGGAATTGTCTTTACTGTTAGTTTACATCATAATCCAAATCCTTTCCACTGGACAGTTTTGGCTGACTTCAAGGGGTTGATGCTGAGGATGCTAATGTATAGAGAACAATACTGGAAATACAGTTTACTTATGGTCCTTGCTGTTACTGGTTCACTTCTTTAGGAAAATATAGTTCTTCACCTGGTTTCTCCCAAAACGTCTACAGATTTTGGGAGCATTTTTGCCAAACACCTATAAATTTGGACACTCAAAAATCAATAGAGTTGTGCATTTTCAGGTTAGGTTCTGCATAATGCAAAGTGTTGTGGCTGAAAGGGAGCAGCACAGTTATACCGGACATTAAAAAATGCAACATGAGAGCTAAAATTATTTTCAGTGGTACCTTGTAGATTAAACACAAAATCATTTATTGGGCATGTTCAGTTACTGCATAATAGATTAATCACATGTAGTACTGAAAGCATATCTAGTGTGCAGAAAAGTACTGTTTCAGGTTTTCTGTACATTTGTTTAAAATCATAGCCAGCTCTCTAGTTAGTTGAGGTTTTTTTAAAGACATTCAGCTTGTTAGTAATTAGAAATGTTTTGAAAAATCAAGTGAAACGTTATATTACACGGCTATGGGTTTGCGCTAGACTTCAGGCTGACTTTGTGTCATCCTTGTGTTGGATGGGAGTCGCAAATAGAGCTGAGCAGTGCAGTGCAGTGACTTTCCTCTGACTGCTGCATCGTCACCAAGCGCTTGCGTTCCCCCCCCCAGCCCAACAAGAATTGCAAGTGCATAGGAAAGCAAAGCGATGTGAAGCTACTGGGCTCAGATATTTGTTCCGAGCAGCCACCTGTCAAAATACCTGAGCATACTCGCAACTCACACAGCAAATTGAAAAATGATTAAAATTGCTAGTGTTTGACAGGCAGTTGCTGTGCCCGTAAACTAATCCTGGTAGGACAGTTTTGCTGGCAGCTAACAGAGCATATGGCCTATGCAATATTTATTCCTTTGGTGGTGAATTGATATTTAGCATATTTAAATAATTTGAAAAGTCATAATGATGCGGTAGTCTTGCAATGCTTTTCAGTTACCCTCTTTTCTGGGTTTTATTTTTCCTCTTATATTTTCTTCTGTTATCTCTTTCTTTGATCTGACAGGAATAACAAAGCATCCCTCTGGATCTGCTGTGGTGAAATATGCCCACAGGAAGCAGAGTAGATCACATCAGTTTTCACTTCTTTTTTTTCTTTCTTTCCTTTTTTTCTCCCTCCTTGCTGAAACACTCTGCTACTACAGAGGGCTGACATGATAGGGCTGTCAAGACTCAGCAAGATAGATATATCTTTAACAAAGGGAGCTGGAGTGCTAGCCTTTCCCTGGTGGCTGAACCTGGCAAATTTATGAGGAAAAAATTAACACGCTATTCTAATAGCACTATATAATGCTTTCAAGGTAATGCCAGCCCTTGCAACCATGTGCTTGTTCTTGCTTTCGCTCGGAGTTATTCTTATTTATTCTGATTTCATTTTTAACTTGTTAGATCTTTTTCTTCTGGGCGCCGTTTCTTTGATGTGACAAGAATATCAAAACCACCCCTATTGATCTGCTTGATTGAATTGTACCCACAGCACTGGCCACTTCCATGTTCAGTTGTGCTTAATTGCCTCCATACAAGGGATGGTCTTTGCTTCCTTTCTAGGAGCAGTCCTGCTTAGGCATGGATACAGATAGCGGTGAAATAAGTTGGAAGCTGCAAGTAGTATCAATATTGACTTCTTTCAAAGTTAATTGAAGGAATCTGTTTAGCAAGAACAGTTATTGAGTAAAAACAATCATCAAAGTGGAAATAATTTTTTATATGCTAAGGGCTCTCTTGTTCTCTGAGAAATGTGTACTTGCATCCTTTTGGTTTTTGTCAAGAAGCCTGCATCCCCTTCAATCCCAAGTACTGTGTTTTGCAGGCATACAAACCAGGTTTCTTTCCCCAAATTTTACTCCATTTGGGGGAAAAAACCTTTTATTTTTCTTTGCTTGTGAATCTGTTCTGTTTGTGTGAAGAGATTATCAACAGAAAACTAAATGGATGTTTATATTTTCACTCTGGGAGTATCTGTGGGTATAATAATTTTTATGTCTTTCCAGTGAGTTTCAGAGCTCAGTGCTCTCTTCTGAAATGGGAAAGGAAGAGTCTTTACTTGCTGTCACTTTGTTTTGTTAGCTCTCAGTAGATCAAGAAGAAAAATACGGGGATTTTTGAGGCTATTTATTTCTGCAGTTAAAGATTCCTGTAGAAGATACTGAATATAGGAGAAGACACCTTCAATCAGAACATTCAATAAGAAATTAGTGTAAATTGCATGAGGTCATTTACCACACAGTAGTTGCCCAATGTATAGGCTTTTATTTTGAAATTAATGTGTGCTCTTTTACTTGTTTCTTGCTCAGGCAAAAAGGCTTTCAGAAGGTGTTTGCTGCAGAATAACGGAATCATTTTAACTACGAAATAACTTCTTGGGAGCACCTAGCCTAAGTAATGCAAGCCATTTATGACAAGGAGTCAGAAATCGTAATCTGATCCAGAGAATTACAAATGAAAAACATTCTTCTACCATTGCTAAAAAAACTACAGTTAATGATTGATTATATCTCCAGTTAATGTATTGGAGATGATCAGGCAGTCAAAGTTTTAGAGAATCTGCGCTGATCTGAGTTCATGACGATGTTCATGCTGTTACATGTTTATGGGAATTCAGAATCTCTTCAGTCAAGAAAATACACAGTTCCTGGAAGTAAAGCCAATTGTGGTGTACGGGTGGTTTTGGGTCCAAAATAGCATTCTAGAGGATTTGGGGTTTGTTTATTATTCACTGTGCTTATGATTAAAAAGCTCAGCATCCAGACAGAGCCAAGCACTGCGACTCCACATACATCCCCAACCAAACACTAAGCATTCAAACTGAAGAACTGCCGATAACTTATGTAGCTGATGAGGCTTCAGTGAACCTATTTAATAAATATTTCAGCTAACTCATTCATCAAAGGAGTACTGGGGTGAGTTTATAAATAACTCATAGCGCAGAAAAATGTCTCATTCTACTTTAAATATTATTTGGAATAAGTCGTTTGGCCAGTTCTCATCTACATAAGAAATTTCATATGCATTTATGTCAGAACATCCTGGAGTCTTACCCAAACTGAGTTTAATGTTTTGTCGGTATGAAAAGAACATCATTAACTGCAATTGCTCTCTTTTATTGCAGAAATATATAAAATATAGGTCTTGTACATGAAAATTTCTTTTTTATTGTCTGATTATTTTGTATTTCTCCATATGGATGACAGGTACCAATTACTGATTATGAAAATTAGCAACAAGCATTTTAACATACACTTAAAGCAATAGTTTGTGTGAGAGAGACACCGAGAGAGAGAGGTAGGGTGAAAATTACTGCAGCTGATTGTAACAGAAATAGCTGGAAGGGGCTTCTTTTTTCCTATTAGCACAGATTTCAGTTATATTGCGCTGTCATTAACTCAGCATAAATTAACTATTATTCAAAACATTTCACATACAGCAGTTTATTGGAACAGATATTACTCAGTCTAAGTATCTAGTCGTTCACTTAGAAAGATGCAAAGCAGAGCTTTCTAAATGTTTTAAACATATTGATAATGTGCCTCTTTAATGCCATTTTGAAGCCTGTGTACAGTATATCTATATTATTGTTTCCAATTTATGTCAAGAACGAAGTGAAGTTTTGAAGAATGCATTCTGGGAAATAATCCAAGCAGAATTATTTCTTTATAAGCTAAACCCTGAAAATAACTGAGAACATTTATTTTAAATGTAGCAGCATAACCTGTTTCCAAAACCGGAAATTCTAATATACACTGAAGCTTCATGAATGCTATATGTGACACCTTTTGATGTGTATGTTTTACCTACTTCCCTGACAGTCCTTTTTCAGCTGTTAGTTTTGAAGGTATGCCTGTTCTCCGAGATAGTTCTTGTGTCCTGCAGTGGATAAATTGAAGGCTGGCAGATGGTTGCAGCCTCATGATAACCACAATTTGTAGTGAAGAGTATGTACTTCGCAAATCTCAGAGCACCTTCTTAAGGTGGGAACAAGGCAGAAGATTTGTGATAGAAAGATGAAGCTGAGAGCAAAGAGATAAACCAGCATTTACTTTCTGCTCAGATAAAAAAGAAAACCACTAACATTATATTATCATGTTCTTAATGCATTTTATTTCATTAAGGAAAGATTTTACTCATGAGTTTTGCTATTTTTTGATCAAGCAGAAGTAAAACATGAAGTCACACTTTGAATTTTGTATAGTTTTATATTTATAAAACAAGAACAAAATACACATGCTAGATACTTTGTTTTACTGAGTCTGTTCTGTGTTCCAAACATTAAAAAGTATCTTCAGTGATCCTGTTTTATTTCAATAATAAACCAGAAGGAAAAAAGTAACAGCTAAAGTGCATTCTTTAATGATTAAGTACCCTTCCTTCTTTTATTTCTGAAAGCTTTCAGAAGGCCTGTTCTGTTGTTTGCTTCCCTGTTTTCCTCATTTTCTTTTGTGTTTTCCTACAGGGGATGTTCTTAATTGCAAAATAAGTAGAAATAAATATGATGTCTATGTCCTGTGTAATAGCTTTCTGAAATATGTGTAAGTTATCCTTCTGGCAGTAAAGATCACTTGTTAGTTGAGCTATTAATAATGTTTCTTTTCCACTACAATGATATTCTCTAGACTTGATCCTATACCTTCATTTATTTACTCCTACATCAAATGATGTCACTGTTCCAGTAGTTCAAAAAAGTACATGCTTATGACCATCTGAATTCTTGTCAACTACTGACAAAATTGCCATGGGATATGAACAGTCGCTATTAGACCCCCTTTCTCTCATGTTTTAGTTGAACTCCCTCATGAGCATAGTGTGTTATTCTCTATGCTGGTTTACCAGAAAGATTTGAGAGAATTCAGAGAAGAGCATCCCAGTGATGAGAGGACAGAGAAGACTGATTTATGAACAGGATTTCAAGAGCTTGACAGAAGATAACAGAGTCAAAGGGGATGTGTAGGAGAAAGACAGGAATATGGAGACGTGCTCATGCCAGCTGAGAAAGGGATATTACTTGGTCTGATGCCAGATTAACTAACTAGCAGTTACAGGATCAAATTCAGACAGGAAAGTTCAGGCTTAATAGCAGAAGTTGTTTCCTGAAGTCTGTAGACTGTAGTTTGACTGTACAAATCTCCTAAGAGAAGCTGCCGAAGCTTCATTAAATGATTCATTTCAAACTAGAATGGGCAAACACTGTAAAAATGCATTGTTAGGAAAAGCATACAGTATGGGCAGATAGAAAAATAGGGACTTTTTAATCTCCACCTTTTATTCTGCTATGTTCTATTATTGTGATCACTGTAAGCATAACGTGAATGCAGCTACTGTCAGTAACTGCACTAGTCTGTGCGTCTTATGGTTGGATTAACTTCCATCATAAGTCATTGCATTTTTTTTGTTTTAATTCAGAATTGTCTTTATAAGTTTTTAATTTTTGACAAATTAATGGTTAATGCAAAAATATTTTTTAAAATTGCTACATTATGGGTGGAAATTTTTCAAGACAGTCAGTTTAATTCTTTGGAGTTCTTCATTGTTCATCTGAGGGGTTGGTTGGTCTTTTGCTGACTTACATAGACTAAACAGGTTGAAAAAAATGTGGTCAGTAGATGTCTTGAGCACCTACCAGGTAGAGATTGCTCTCCAGAGTCATAGTTTACTACACTTCCTACAACCAAAGCCAGTTCCATGTAATTTTTATGAAGTCACAGAAATAAAATACTGTCCTAACTATTCACATTCCCCTATTTCTTACCTTGCCAATTTTATCACAAAGTTACACAAAATGTATAAATGTGTAGTAGTTTTACAGAATACAATGCAAATGTATGAGCGTTTCCTAAGAAAGAAGGAGGACTTTATTGAGGAGGGAAATATAATTGAAGTGGAAGAAGCGTAGGGANGGTGGATGAATTTAAGAATTTCTGTTTTTTAAAAAATCATTCCCTCCTGAAATAAACTTGTCATGCAGAAACTTTACATACATTTATTGTTGATTTTAAAAAGTTTAACTGTGAATTTTTAAAGCTCACAATTTATCTTTTAAAATAAAAAGCATAGTTAAAACCAGCTGTAAGCATGCACTGTTAAAGCTCTTAGTCACGAAGAAAAAAAAAATTAATTAGAAAAGAGTGGATGAAGTTTCAAAGTTTCAATGAAACCTCCTGCTGGTATTACTGTTGCTTTTATATGGATAGAAGCCTATGCTTAAAGGCCTCTGTGCTCCTAAAAATGACAATTAAAACCATACATGGTTCCTTAAACAAAACCAAAGGCAAGGAGAGCTAATAAATAGTATTAAACCTGATGTGATCCCCAACAAATTCTCCCTTCTAATGGCATAGAATAAAAATATGCCATGTGTAAGAAGGAGAGCACTGTTCTGATGACATCAGCCTCCCTTGAAACCATGGGAAGTAGCTTAGTGCTACTTCCTTGGCTCCACTCCCATTTACTCCCCGAAGCACTTAACAAATCTAGGGTACTTGTATTTTATTCTGATCCCAGTTTTTCCCTTTCTTCCAGCAGCTGTGCAGGTACCATCAAAGCCAGGCTCTTTCTGCTTCTATGGCCTTTCCTGGCTAGCATAAGTCATGAGCCATTTGGTCACCAATCTTGAAAGTCGAAGGTCCTTCAGAAATATTCACTCCCCCAGTTTACTCAAAAATACCACTGCTTTTTTCGCTTGATGCATTGACCTGTTGAGTGCTGTGAGTGGAGGTTAGGTTGACCACTTCTGCTTTCCAGACCAGGCTATGGAATAAAGACAGAGATGCTCAGTTTTGCTGTTTTGTCCAGACTAGAGATTGCTCAAAGTATCTTTCCCCAGGAGATCTCAATGAACAGTAGAAGTTTCTTAGTTTCTTCTTTTTTCTGCCTCAATAGAGAATAAAAGTAGCAAGAGATTTTTCACAAGTACCTTCTCTGTTTTGTAGCATTTCTACACCTGGACAGTATCTGGAGCTTTGTTACTGTAAGAATATAAAGGTATAATAATACCACTGTCTTCATTGCCACAGAATAACTAGCTTCCATTTTCAGCTCAGCATTCTTGTTAGTATAAATGCTGTTATGTGAATTTCAATATTTCTTTTAATTCTACTTAAATAATAGGGAAATCAAAACTACCTTCAATTTTTGCCCATTATAAAGTCCTGCATGTGCTTTAGGGTTTAACTGAACAGATGAGGGCGAGCAGCTTCTCTTCATGTCTGAAGAAAAGAAGAAGGAAGGATGAAGGAGGGGAAATGGAATTGCATGGGAAGATGGGTGTTTACACAACTCCTGTGTTCTTGATGGAGGGAGAGAGAGGACAAGGTACAGCGTGAGCCTGAGAAGCCAGGTGAACAGCAAAGAGGGGAAAAGGCCAGAAAGGATATTGGGAGATCTTGATGCAGCAGAGGAGGAAGGGAAAGGGTTAGGAAGGCAGTCTTTGGGAACCTTATAGAAGCAGTGAAGGAATTACCATAGGAACCGAGAGCTCTTGGCATGGTTGTTAATGCAGAGAAATTATGTTTGCAGCCTCTCCAGAGCTTTATGGGATTTTTAATCTTGACCTTTGGGACTTCTTTTTTCATTAGTGAATTCACTGAGATGATGCATAATATAATCTAGTTAGGCATTTCTAAACAAAAAAGACTTTAAGTACTTTTGACTTGTAAAATTTAGTAGGTTTCTAAATGCAGTTGATGGTATTTTGAAAAATACTACTGGTAATTTTTATCCTAGCACGATTGAAACTTCAGGCTTTCTGGCTGTTACTCACCGCTTTTCACATGTGGAAACAATTGTAGCATCCGAGACAGCAGCAGTGTGTTTTTAAAATGCCTGTAAATTTTAGTGACTGCCAACTAAGGGATGCTAATGACAGTTTTCATATGATTTTTTTATTCCTTTACTTCCTTTTTTGTAGACTTTGAAAAATTGTAGTTGTTCCAGTCAGAAGAGAAGCTACATTTAAAAATTCAGAGGATTTTTTTATTTGTCACTCAAGGAAATGTAACAATTTTATCTATGCTTTAGAAAAGCCTTGAAATAACTTTTCATTACTGGAGATAATGCATTTGGAATCCTAGGAGCCTTTTCAGAAAAGATGTTTCTGTCATAAGTTTGCACTGTTTTTAAAAAAAAAATCCATCCCAAAGATCTAAACCCATATATTAAGATTCCAGCACCCTGGCTTGTATTTCCTATGCAAAAGAGAAAAATAAATTAGTTGAAGGATGACATAAGGGAGAGGAAAGCAAACACTTGGCTTAAAAGCAAAAACTCCTGAGTATGAGTGTCAAGGAGTAAGAGGTATGACAAACCTAAGACTGTGAAGGTAGATTTAATTAAAAAAAAAAAAAAAAACAAAAAAAACCCCAAAGTAAACAGAAAGCTGCAGGCAAGGATAGCATGAAGAAGAGTTTTGGTAATAGCAGCAGTTTGAATTTCTTGAAACTGGTGACACAAACTCAGGAAGAAAGTAACAGCATAGCCAGAAGAGAAGATTGTATTCTGAGCAAGATCTTGCTAAGACCTAAGAGTGAGGACTCTCTCTAGTTAACAGGATTTATACAACAGGAAGCACATTGAGGGAATGAAGCGTGTTTGGTTTGGTTTGCAAATACTATCTAGGACACATCTGCAATTCTGCATGTTGTGATGCTTTGATTACCATCACACAAAGGAGTAATACAAAGGAGTAGTATCAACAGGGAAATTCTGTGTTGCAGGTGTACATTTTAGTAATTTGCATTGCAGAATCAAGATGTCAAAGAGAAGCTGGTTCCATAGACCTAAACACCAGATGGGAAAGATCATCTAGATTGGCCTCTCACCCAACAAATCACATAGAGCTTTTGTCTATGTCGACTTCTGAATGTAACCATGAGTGTTGGTGTCTGAATAGCGAGGATATGGAAGTGTTTCCTTATATAGGTAGATTTTAGGATATAAGAAATTATTTCAGTCAGTCACCTTACACATTTATCATCCAAAAACAACACCAAAAATTCTTTTTTTAAAAGAAATGAGGTAATGTCTTAAGAAAAGATAAAATCTCTTGTCAGATTGAAAGGAATCGTTGCGTCTAAGGTTGGCCTTATGTAACAATAGAAAAATTATTTCAGGGCAATTATCAGTCATCTAAAAATAAAAAAATCCTGATTGCCCAGGTTTCAAAATCTTAAGTATTTATGGCATGAAGTTACATATTTAATGAGTTACTGTATGCTCATATTACATTTCTCACAAAAGTAACTTAGCAGTAAAATCTTTTCTAATGTTTTGTACTCAGTAATTTAATGATCAAAGAAAGCAATGCTTTCTTTTATAAACTTAATACAGATTTTGGAGAATGATGACAGAGCAATGATTTCATTTGGCATGACATCAATGAGCACACAAGAGTTTCAGTAATTGTTACCAATCTGTATTGGACAGGAATTATTACAGACATGAACATAAGAAATACAATAGTTCAACTGAAGAAAATAATGGCGTGAAATGAGAATATAGAGAATTATAAAGAATTGTCTTTATATGAGCAGTGACCTCATTGCTCTCTACAGCTTCCTGAGGAGGAAGAGTGAAGAGGGAGGTGCTGATCTGTTCTCCCTCATATCCAGTGATAGGATGCGTGGGAATGGTTCAGACTTGACAGTAGGAAAGACTTCTTTATTGAGAGAGTGGTCAAACACTGGGACAGGCTTCCTAGAGAGGTGGTCAATGCCCCAGGGCTGTAAGTGTTTAAGAGGCATTTGGACAATGCCACTAATAACATGCTTTAACTTTTGGTCATGCGCGAATTGGTCAGGCAGTTGGACTAGATGATTGTTGTAGGTCCCTTCCAACTAAAATATTCTATTATATTCTAATCTGTCCCATTCCATTCTATTCTATTATATTCTATTTGAAAGAGAAAAAAAAATTTGAATGTAATTGTAAACAAAACTATAAATAAATGTATGACTTTCTTCAGTTCTAGTCTATGCTTAGAGTTTTGCACAGCATTGACTTTAGAAGCAAAGGGATGCTCCCTTTCTGCCTTGTATACGGGCAAACAGCAGGGAAGAAAAGGCAGCAAAATTGCCATGGGCTGGGAACAAACCCCACAGTTTTAAAAAATTTTCACAACTATAAGAAGAAAGCAATGAACTGAGCAGCATGGCCTGAGGAGCCCCTATAATAATATAGACCTTGTCAGAGGAACTGGGAGTTAAAACTATTTACTTTAAAGCATAATAGAGTTTGCTGTAGTTTTTAGCGTAATTTAATGAGAGAATTTCATTATATCAGTGGTAAGCTCTTTTGTTCCAGGCAGAGTTGGATGAATACAAGAAAGAGGAAAACTATAGAAAATTGAGATTTTTTTTCCTTCTGGTATAGTTAGGAAGGGAGGGGAGCATTTCACTCCTTGACATCAGCCCTTTTCAGTCTAAGGAACTTTTTCCATGATTTTCAGGGGAATGTGTAACTGCTAGAGAGTAAAAGGAAGTATTTGTACTCAGGTAGATGGGAAGCTCGCACATGAGAGTATGCCTGAAAGAGTAAGGGACACTCTCAGCTAAACCTGCCTTCGATGCAGGATACCCATCTTTATGCTATTTTTGCTTTACCTTCTCTGTTTATATTTGTGATGAATTTACTTCCAATTTGCAGTGTATTAACCAAATACAGCTTCAGCTTTCAGAGTGTTCGAAATATTTTTGTGTCATGAGAACCATAAAGATGTAAGAGGGAAGAATTAGGCATCACTTAGTGAGGTAAATGTGAAAGCTTAAAGGCAGTGCTCCCTGAGACAAATAAGGTTACTGATGTAACTCACGCCTGCAAAAAGAATGGGGGATTTTACCTTTCACATTCTCATTCCTTTTGTAGTACTATTTCCTTTCACAGGGGAGTGAGGAAGAAGTTCAGGGGTGGACCAACTCCGGGAAGAGGCTGAAGGTCAGCTCTGAGCTATTGGTCTTCTTCTGGGGAGCCATTTAATTGCTCACTGGATCCAATGAGATACCTCCCATGAGAGGAAGGAGCTTAAGGCTGCCCCTTCTCCATTGTTAAATTAATAAAGTAATGACCTGCAGAGAAAATCCATTTCTATGCCCATCTTTCAGTCCCTCGAGTATCCTGATTAAATAACCGACTGTATCAAAGCCTCCAGACTAGTTGAGTCATTGCTTGTATTTAAACAACAGCGCTTCTTTCCTCCAAATGTACAATAATAAAATGGAAATCAATACTCTTAACCTAACTTATCAAAAGTCCTGATATTGATGCTGTTGAACAGCTGTAGATGCAAAAAAAAAAGCAGTATCTCACACCACTTGTACAAAACGGGAACATATTCAAGCTGCTTATTCTACCCACTGAAGGGCTGTCAATCGTGTGTGCTCTGAAGAAGATGGTGCTTTGGGTCTGTTGAGCGTGCTGGCTGCACGGGCAGGAGAGCACATAAAGGATTCCTCTGTTCACTTGGATGCAAAAATGAAATAAGCTTTCAAGACAGGCAGAATTGGATGACTATTGCTGTGGTGCTTCTTTCTCAAATGCCTACAGAGTCTGGCTCTTCACTGGGCTCAGTCCTCATGCACAGGGAAAAATGGATTGTAGAAAAACCTGAGTGGGGTACACAGGAGTTTGACTGGTTATGGTAGTGATCAGTGAAGATTGATAAAACAAGGCCAATTCCCATAAGAATAAAACCAGTGTCTTAATATTTGCAGTACAGTCTGGTTTTAGGAATTTCTTTCTTCCCTCCATGATTCAAAAAGTAAAGAGTCTCACACTTTTATATTTCTTGTGTTATGTAGTCAGCAGGCACCTCGTTCAGCAAAGGAGAGTTTGCAAATGAGATGGGCCATTAATATCTTTCTTGGTTATTTTACCTGTATTTCTAAAGAACATTTTTAGTGAAAAAACTATGTTAAAAATGAACTGCTTCACGGCTTACCCTTTTTGAAAAGGTATGCCAAACAGCAAAGAAAACCTTCAATTTTGTGCTGTTATGGATGAAGCAATTCTAACATTTTAATTTAGATGAGGACTGTGCTTCTGAAACGCGTCTGCCCATCATCCCTGTTTGCCATGCTTTCATTCACACTGCAGAGCAGCTCTGGAGTGTGTGAACTGGCTTCTAAGCCACAGAAGCAGTGTGCTCCAGGGATGCAGCTAGCAGAGCTCAGCCACTGATGGGGTCTAAAGCCAATGCTGGAGCCAGCCTAGTGGAAAAATCCTGCAGTGGGCACAGTTTCAACATGGGTTCCTCAAGAGGAAGGTGGGGCTGATCTCTTCTCCCTTGTATCCAGTGATAGGAAGCATGGGAATGGTTCAAAACTGCACCAGGGGAGGTTTAGACAGAACATTAGGAAGCATTTCTTTAGAGACAGAGTGGTCAAACACTGGAACAGAGTTCCTAGAGAGAGGGTCTGTCAATGTTTAAGATGCATTTGGACAATGCCCCTACTAATATGCTTTAACTTTTGATCAGCAGTCAGGCAGTTGAACTAGATGATCGTTGTAGGTCCCTTGCAACTGAAAAAAATTATCCTGTTCTATTCTAATACCAACTCTTTTGCTCTGCAGCTCTGCTCCTATTGAGTTACACTGCTTGCTGTTGGAGGCATTGCCTTTGACCACCAAAATAGTTCTTACCCCTTAGGAAACAGATTGCTTTAATTTTTAAATGCAGATTTGTATTTCTTTCGAGAATTAAGAAATAAACCCCAAATATGTTTGTAGACTGCATAATGAGCAAAGCAGATGTATAGAACTCTGCATTCCACAGGAAGATGACACTACAGACTGATCCTCCAGGTTTCAAGGCAGCATCCCAGTATCCCAGTGAAAGTACAACCTGCTTTTAAGCATAAGAATTGGGACATCCAATAATTTATTTCCTTTGAGCAAAATACATTGAGGATATCGCTCATTATATCTAAGATTAGTATAAGATTGGAAGATTTTATATATTGATTTCTTGATTAAAATACATGTGAAAATACAGTATAAACCTCTCTATTGTTTTTAAGTATCCGATACTAAGAGACATGAAGTTGTGTTTTGCTTGATTGCATAAATAAGGATGTGTGTGATTAACTCATTTTAAACTTTGAATTGCTAGCAAGTTTGCAGGTATTTTTTCTTTCCTTGTTCTGACCTATGATTATCAAGAAATAGGCTAAGACCCATTTTATCTTTCTGCAATACATGATCATATCCTAACACATGCTCCCTGAAGTGTTGAGAGTACAAATCTCATTTTATGTGTATTAAAAACAGTGGGGAATCTCAAATCAGCTCACTAAATAGCTTTT
This sequence comes from Rhinoptilus africanus, assembly GCA_013400135.1. Taxonomy (NCBI): domain Eukaryota; kingdom Metazoa; phylum Chordata; class Aves; order Charadriiformes; family Glareolidae; genus Rhinoptilus; species Rhinoptilus africanus. The sequence continues at coordinate 40,444 of VXBO01012982.1, forward strand.
CTGCAACACCTTATTAAGAAAGTGAAAACTAATATAATTGCCATTTTGCTGTTCCAAAAGCGTTAAATCTGGCAGCTGCCGAATTCCAAGCTTATATTATTTGCGTATGAAGGGCATTTGAAGGTGAAATGAGAATAAAATTTATTTTATTAAAATTCATATTAAATTGACTAGAACATATGTCTCAGGGAGAGGTGTAGCACTTTGCACACAATACTCAAGATCTGATGGGAGAAAATGAAATGATTAATTAGAATGAAATGTTTAAGACCATTAAATAAATCTAAAGTTTGACAATTTACAGTTAAAGAAAAACTGCTGTGTGTACTTACCAATTTTCAGATTAATTTCAGATACAGACATAGTTCTTTTGTAAACAAATCAATGTATTACATTATTATTCACAGATCTCTTCTGTACCTGCTTTTCATTTTGTGTCAAGTGATCTGATAGGAGGCAGCATTAGGAATACCCTTGGGCCAGTCACTTTATCTCTGTACGCTTATGTTTATCTTCTGTGTTAAGTTTTGACAAGGTTTTTCTGTCCTTTTTAATTGTTGTGAGCTCCAGAGAGGAATGCCAGTTGTAGCTGTGCACAGCTGTGGTGTTGTGCAGAGTATGATCTCAGTGCGCTAGTTGAATATTATGGGTATTTTTAAAGAAACTTTGTTCAGTTTCTTTAAAGCTGCTAAGAGTTGTCAGTTTTACAAATGGTATTTTTGAAAGAAAAGGATAACATTACTATCCATGGGGTGGGGGAGAGGGGGGTGTTTTGTAAGTGCAAGCCAGCAAAAATATTCCATATTCCCTGAGTATCAAGGTCTTTATTCTGCATTTTTTCTGGTTATAGAAGGGCTTGGCATTAACTTAAATGTTTTATGAGCATGTATAGTATGTAAGTGAGTATTTACTAGGACATCTTCAGCTGTAAAGTAATAGTTGCTTTTGACAGTTATGTTTTAAGTGTTTGCTTCTCATAGTCTGAAAAATTCATGCTGGTTTATTATTATATTCTGCTTCTCTTTCTCTTCCTCTGTTACTGTCGTAAATCTACCTGAACTGAGTGGCAAAGCCAGCAAAGTTTATGTGTGCAGAATTTACAGCCAAACAATCAGAATTTGCCAAGACTGGACAACATGAAAGTAAACGTGTAAATTAGAATTGAGGCACCGAAATAAAATTTAATAATTAATTTCCATGTGCCTGCAAGAGAACAGAAGTATTATTTAAGGGATGACTATAAAGGGTGGTAGAGGATGTGGGGTTTGTTCAGTATTGCTGCCAAATACAATTCACACTCTTATTTCAACACAGAATTCTTTCAAAAATTAAAATTAAATTAACCTTGATAATTATTTGAAAAAAAAAAAAAGGAAATTACTTTTCTGGAAATATTATTGACTGATCTGCATGGAAGCATATATCACGCAGTGCCTGGTATTGTTAATGTTAGTCTTTGTCATTCTGAAAATGAAATTCACAAACAAGTATCATTCTCTTCCCTTGTCCCCACCAGGTAAATCAGTTCTAGAGTACTGAATGTACTAGAAAATACTACCTCTGATTTGACTTGAAGTGAATTTTATATTCCTGTATAAAAAGTGTCTGCATGAGTAAAGATATCTACACGGTGTGTAAAGAGATACTACTTGTATGATACATACAGATAGCTGCTGTATAGACATGTACACACATACACACATATGCCCACACAAATGCCTTGGTTTTGTATAAAATTAGTCTATGCTTTTAAATTAATTCATCATTAAATGATGTTAATAAAATCCAAGATGTTCACCAGTTCCCAAGAAACACTCTGTGCCTTAGAGACTGAAGTTCACTGAATTAGTCAACAAACAAGAAATCACCTGTACCAGGATAATTACAGCATCAAATGTGGTAGGGCTACAATCCATTGGAAGTCCTTCAGCTGCTTGACTGGATTTTGCATTAAGTTTCTTTTTCAGCAAATGTTTGTTTGTGGTATTCCATTATATACCTGTCAATCTAGGGCATCAAGAGTGGTAGACATTACTGACCTGTTAGGAGATTCTCTGTCTAACATTTGTTCTTGCATCTATGCTGTGAAGCAGAGGAAAACAGATTGGCTTGTAGGAATTACAAAATATGTAGATTAAAAGGATTCTTTTGTACCATGAAGTATTTATTGTGCTTCTTAACATTTTATATCTGAAAGAAATAATGTAATTTACCAAGTTAGTTATGGTTTTGGTGTTTTTTCATGTTTCTTGTGAATGAAAAATTCATAAAGCTCGCAAGAAAAATATTAAGGGTCAGTAGTGCAGGCTACAGTATATATATAGGTACATAACGCACAGTGCATTTCAAAACCTGCCAGTTTTGTTTTCTATGAACGCTTTAGTCTCGATTTTACAAGGTCAAATAAAATAGTACCTGTCTGAAAAATTAGGAGTGTTGTTTAACAGTATTGCTTTACAAGCAGCAATTTTTGGCCAAAGTTTTTAAGAATATATCTTAAATATATTTTTGTCTGAATGAACCATTTGAGTAGTGGAAGCATCTCAGTATGTGGGCTGTATTCTACTCCCTATTGAATTACTCCAGATTTATTCTGAAAGTCAGTTTAAGTCTTGAAGAGCGCATTGAAATTGCTAAGTTTTCATTTCAAACCTGTGAAGCCTGAACGCCTGTGAAAAAATGCAATAAAATTAAGCATGAAATAAATACTCAGTGAATGTATGCAACTTGGAAAGATTTTTACATTAGCCTGAATGTGCCTTGTCAAGATTTCTTTCTGGCATTTTTTTGTTTTAAACAACTAATGTTGTTATTGAAATAGTAATTATTTTATTTTATTTTATTTTATTTTATTTTATTTTATTTTATTTTATTTTATTTTATTTTATAAATGAATTTCGTTTCTCAGTTTGCTTTTCTCTCCCCCCATTTAAGATTCCGGAAGCTTATTTTATTAGAGATCCTCATACTTTCCTCCTTACAAAGGACTTTATTAAGGTATATATGTTCTTTTTAGTGCAAAAAAAAAGCTCTCTCAAGACCTGAACTGCATGTCCTCACAGGTTAACATTTTCACATATAACGCCAGATACTGGAAATGAGAATGGTTAGTTGGTTAACTGAAGCATGCTTGAAAGGAGAGGCAAAGCTTGTCTACAAAATACTAACACTTGGATGAGTCTGCAGCCTGGGAGGAGAGCACCGGGTGAATTTTCTGGACTTTTTTCATGGCTGACTTGGGATATGCCTGCATTGTCACACAGTGTGTTGACCTCTCTCCTTGACGCGTATTGCTCATGACAGTCCATCTCCCTTGCCCGCAGGCCATGGAGGCGCAGATACAGAACTTTGGACAGACGCCATCGCAGTTGCTCATTGAGCCTCATCCACCTCGGAGCTCTGCCATGCACCTGGTGAGACATAACTGCTGGCCGGGAATGCATTCCCTTTGAACCTGAGGATCCTTTGTAGGTCATAAAGTACCCATTAAGCACCACTTTTAATGCCCTCCCTGGCCCATGCAGCCCTACTTTCTTTGCAGTGCTCTAGCAGAGCAGGGTGGAGGTTTGAATAGCTTTAGCTTCCTCCAGTCCTGGCTTTTCCTGTCTAATATTGTATAAAAAGGCCCTATCTTCATAACTATACACTTGATAAATACATATTTACATTCTTATTTCTGCAAGAAGTGGGAATGACTGCAGGCTTTTCTTAGAGCGAGCATGTTGTTTCGTTTTGTTTTAAAGGATGCATTGTTAGGGGCTGGTTTATGAACAATGCCTGCTTGACAAAAATTAAGTATTGGAGTTCAAATCGTGCTGGAATCCTCCTGCCTGTTCCCCTGGGACAATACAGTGTATATTTCGAATTTCAATTTATACTCCAAAATTCATTCCCAATGCATTCATCTCTGCTTGTTGCAAAGAATTATATGAAATAGTCAGACTGAATGAGGCAGATCTCTGTGCCCCTCAGTGCCTTTGATTAAATGCTTAGAGGTAGATATTTTCTTTTAAGTTTTGTAAATCGACAGTAATACATGCAGTAGTTTCAATCATGTTATCTGTCTACAAGGAAATCACTCTATCTACTTGTACTCTGCAAAAGTGAGAATTGATTTGGAAGTGTTAGCTGTATTAAGTAATGTGTAGGTGTCAAACGTATATAATATTTATTTTATATTCTAACATATGGATAATATATCTTTAATAATAATTTAAACTGATAAGTAGAAAGGTTTATTTGAATTTCTAGAAGTAATTCTATTTGTCATAACAGTGGTTGAAAAAAATAACATTAAAACCAGTACTTAATAACAGTATTATTGTCGATGTACAAAAAGGCGTGTCACTTGTAGAATCATCAAATTGGTTTATAACTACTTACAGACTCCCTAATGAATATTTACTCTACATAGAATTAAATTGTCTATGTTTGGAAGTGCTGTATTTCATATAAAGATTAAGAAAATTTCTTAATTAAGAAAAATTAAATTTTCGAGTCCCTCTTAAAATTTCTTCTTTCAACCATTGTAGTTTATAGCAGTTATATTTATGGTGTATTACTTGATTAAATCTTTTATTTGATTCGTATCTCTATTGTATGAATGTTAACTGCTGTATAATTTTGTATGTTACTGTATATTAATTGATGCTAATGGTCATTTTGCACCCTGTAATGATAACCCTTACCATACCTATTCTCTACTTGTCCTCATGTAATGACCCAATAATAGCTTCTGATCTTGCTCTCCTCCATCACTAGAGTAGATGCGCAGGTAGCGTTGTTTTCCCAGTATGTGCACATGCTTACCTGCTCTTTTTTAACCTCGTTTTCCCTCAGACCTCCTCACTAATTGTGTTATCCCTTCTGTTTTCTTCTGCTCTCTTCTCCTTTCTACTCAACAGTGTTTCCTTCCACAGAGCCCTCTCATGTTTAAAGATCAGATGCAGCAGGATGTCATCATGGTGCTGAAGTTCCCATCAAATTCCCCCGTCACACACGTGGCAGCCAACACGCTGCCCCACCTGACCATTCCCGCCGTGGTGACCGTCACTTGCAGCAGGCTGTTTGCAGTCAATCGGTGGCACAACACAGTAGGTAGGTTCTCATGGGCACGTTTCATTAACATTTGAAGACCTTAACCGTGCAGCTTTAATTTTGAGTGTAATTTAGCTAGATGTGGGTCAATCTCACTCACCTGCCTGTGCACAAAAAATTTACTGTTTTCCAGTTTGTGTCAAATAATCAAAGCTTGTGTTTTCTCTGGTGTCATTCCTAGAAACACTCTCCCTGACAGCAGCACATCACCATGGCAGCCAATCGATCTGTGGTTGCATCAGGATCAGCCTTTGATATACTGCTTTTCGGGAGAGTGCTGCTGTTGTTGACACAGCCAATATTAATATGTCCCAGGTTTCAGAAGTACATACTGGCATGCTAGAGAGCATACATCACTCTGTGCGGCTTGAGAGAGATTTCAAGAGCTTGTCGTAAGCCTTCCCTTGGGTCACCGTTAGGTAATGTGGGACTCTAAGCAAGCCTAAGCAGCCAGAAACCAAACTATTCTGAAGAGAGGTTTCCTCATTCCCTCACAAAAGCCCATACAACAAGGTCATCCCAAATTTCCCTTCCAGCCCTTCTTCCAACCTCTCCTTATTGCCACTAGGACTGTCCTGTCTCCTCACCTGGACATGTAGGTGCTGAGGTTGTCCCAGGCATTGCTAAATAGGTGGTGGGGCCATGAGATATGTGAGGGAATTAACAGGTTTCATTTTCTAAAAAGTAGCTTCCTGTTGTGATAGCCCTTATGCTACAGTATCTGGAAACTTTTCAAGGTTTCTTACCACCTGGGAAAAACAAGACGGTACCTAGTATTTGAGAGTGTGGCTCAGTAGCTGGCTCAAGAACTTTGTAGGGACTAAGCAAAAAAAGAAAAATCCTCCACTCTCTACACACAGGAGAAACCCCTGGGCAGAGGTAGGTCCTCCTGGAGAGGGATTTGTGATATTTAGGTTAGATGTCTACCTCCACTAGACATACAGGGATTCCAGATTACCTAGGGATTTCCCTGGCTTAAATGTAAACATCTCCTCAGTGAATAATTCAAGTGAGGTGAAATAGATCCCACCTCTGGGATCTCCCCTCTAGATCCCTCCTCTGTCCAAAGACTGATGTTACAAGCAATAATTGGAGGAATTAATGGGAATTCCCATATAGGCATGCATTAGAGGAACTCTCAGAGCAAGTAAATATCACTCTGAATTCTTGAATAGTAATATAAGGTTTAATATTACTTTTATTCTGAACACTTAAATAATGTTAGCATGAATATTAAATTTTGCATGCATGCAGAATGTACCTGTTCTCTGTTTACAAACTTTGTGTGGTGGTTTAGAGAATCCGGCAGGAATAGAACAGGATCTAATTGCCTTTCACAAATCCATGCATTTATGATACTCCATCAGGTGCAACTGCAATAGAAGTAAACATGTTTTGTCCGTGTCTGAAGGGAAAAAACCACAAACAAAACATTTAATAAAATTTTTTGGTGATAATGTCCTCAATGGAAAAGCCCAATATCAGAAATGATTCAGAGGTACAGAACTGTCCCCTGGTATTTTAATACTCCTTTGGCTAACATTGGTTGACTAATTCCTAATTAGTTCCCCTGGCTTTTTCAGAATGTTGCCCAAGTACTCTTGTATTCATCATCATTCACATCTTCTCCGTTTGAGAAGACTTACTTAGTACACGAGTACACCTTTCTCATCCAGATTGCCAAGTAAGGGGAAGCCGAAATTCCTACCCTTACTTTACTGTGAAGGCATCAAAGTCACTAATATTGTGGTATCCTGGATTTTAAGCATTTTCTTAACAGATGTTATTTGAAGTCATCTAGTTTAGTAGAAGTTGTGTTGGCTTTTATGATGCACATGACTGTTAGTATTTAGTTTTTCATATATACTCTTCTAAACCGTAAGTCATGTTGCTATTCACATCATGAACCAACCATGAACTGATTTTCACACCATTTGAAAACCTCTGGTGTAAATTTCAAAGAGAGGAATACTTTCTGAATGTATTATAAGAGGAAGAGACAGGAAAACAAAACTGTTTGGAGAATCAGAACTTGTTCTAATGATGTTAACTTTTACATCCTGCCTGGCAATGTCTTTTGTTTTGCAGGAGGCTAATCCAGGACAGGGTATCAATTTCCTACTATCACCATAACGTTATTTTAATAAACACAACTCTAGTATAAAGGATAGGTTCATCTAGAGAAATGTATACACAGATCACTTCAACTGCTTTGGGACGTATGTAGAGCTTTAGAGTTTATATGTAGTAGAATGCATTTACATAACCATCTCACAAAAGAAGCAAATGTATCTAAGTTAATAAGTAAAGATCTGTCCCATACTGGTTTGGTTTTGAAAGAAGAGAGAGAACGGAGGGAAGAAGGAGTTCTCAGCAGTGTTTTTCAGAAGCTGTAGACCCTGTTTTCTTTTGCCTCCTCTTGTCGCCTATTGCAGTAGTAGAAATTGGAGTTTATTCTCCAGACTCTGTGTCTCCTCTTATGGAGGATATATTTGTGAAACAAAAATTTTGTTTTCAATTATGCCGATTCTGATTTATATGCTAGGGAAGGTGTTCAGAAGAGTCAAAGCAATGCTATTCATGCATGAGAGCAGATAACACTAGATATGCAGCCCCGATGCATATTTGAACATCTTAAGGACTTCTCGGGATAGAACTAGTAGGAATAATTGTGGCAAATTCCCTGTAGCCCACAATTTCCCAGTTAAATGTTCTAGATAAAACCATGAGAAGATCCAAGTTTCTGTCGCTTACAGGCTTCCATATGTAAGAAGATCATAACAGTGTTCAATCCCATTATTTTCCTTTTCTGCGCTATTGTAAGATCTCACCCAGTGCTCATATATATATAAAAATAAATCTCTCTTACACTGTTTTAAAGGAGTTATTAAATGAATGTTTGTGGCTGCAGAAATTGTGATGAAATTATTGCTCATACATTTATAGTTACTATTGCATAACTGAAGACTTAACAAATACATATATGTGTAGCACAGTTAGGAATCTTAAAAGATTCATGGAACAAGTACTACTAAGAAATTATTTTTTCTATATAATAATCCAATAATGCAGTTCTAAATCTAGAAAGATCATATAAAATTTTAGACAGCAAGGTTCCTATGTGTTTTATTCTTCCTTTCATGTGTAGGCCTTCGGGGAGCCCCAGGATATTCTTTGGATCAAGCCCATCATCTTCCAATTGAAATGGATCCATTGATTGGTATGTCAAGATGAAAATGTAGCAATATATTTGAAAATGGCATTTTCAAGAATTATTGATTAAGCTATATTTGTATATTATGCTTCGTTTAACACAGCAGATAGGAAAATAGTTATTCCTGTCAGTCCTGGAGAGCTAAAAGCATTAGCTATTGATGCTGAATGAATGACATGAGTGCTATTTGTTATTAAGATCACCAGCAATTGGTATTTAGAAACAACCAATTAAGTTACATTGTCAGCCCATATCTATAATTCTGTTCTTTTATCAGGTCACATTAGTAAAATAAAATGTGAGGGTCTGGTAGGCTTCACATATTTTCATTTCTTACAGACAGTACTGTGTATAGCAGTGCAGATGCAGATCCATTTCTTTTCATTCAATTTATGATTTGGATTTTTTCAGTCAGCATTACTAAATTAAAAAAGAAAAGACTGGATTTTAAATTGATGCATGACTGTACTTTTTAAATCCAAAAATATTTGAGAAAGTGAAGTATTTTGAGAAACAGCATCTGCTAAAACTCTTAGAGAGATTTCAGGAGTTGTATTCCTAACGATCATTATTTCTCTTTAATTGCGAGTATTTGTTTTGTGGTTGGTTGTTTATTTTTTTGCAGTAGGCATATTTTTGAGACAGACACTGGGAATAGGGAAGGTTCTAAGAGACAAATTTGCAGCATTGGTGAGGAAAAAATGCATTTTTAAACATCTCCAGATGAAAAGTTCCTTTTTAGTCTTGTCAATATTCGCGGTTGAAAGATTTATATACAAGTACCTCAGGAGAGTTAGCTTTCTCATTCTCTATGCTTCATTTGCTCATATAATGACAATGGCTTCCTCTTCAGATTTGTGTCTCAAAAGCTAGGGCACAACTATTGTGCCCACCTGTTCTGGAAATTTGAGTAATTTGCTATTCATTATCTTTCAGTGAATGGACATAGAGAGTCTGGTAATTTAAATATGTGTTCTTGGATTGTATATAAACCTGTTATTAACTTTTACAAGCAAATTTAAAATAGGAGTTGGGTTGGGGTTTTTTTGGTTGAGTCTCTTCTTTCATGCAGTTGTGAGCAATTTAAGTAGAATAACCAAAAATACAGACAAAAGAAAATTCATAATATTATCTGCACTGAGTTGTGCTCCTGTGTTAGGAGAAACATGTCTCCCAGAGTGAGTTTTATCTCATCTAACTTCAATTAGCTGAAGTTAGTTGTCAAGATTCCCTCCATAGCTACTGTAGAAAGAGAAACCATCCTCTGGCACTTGGACAGCTATTACAGCGTGACACGACTTGCCATGTGAATCGATGTCTCCAGTGAGTATAGAGGGAGCGTAGATCATTAACTTAGATTATATACTGAACTTTTAGAAAGTTAATATTAGATGGAGGGAACATACCTTTATTGTAATGCCAAATCCTGTCTGTTGCATCACAGGAAGTAAAGAGCACATTACCTGGTGACTCCCAGTCCTTCCTAACAGCTCCATTTGACAGTCAGGGTGGTGGGATTCTGCATGAACCATTCCTTTTCCCTCCATCTGGGAGAATTTCCAGGTCGCATCGCCTCTCTTAACAGTACTGCCCATGGCCTGGCTCCCTGCTTGAGGAGTAGGTGTTAAGACAGTGTTGAAAAATCACATTAGATTTGAATAGCTTTGTTGGTTAAGTCTTCATATCTTGTATCTGGTTAAGCATCTGTGGGTACAGGGGATGTCAAGGTCACACAATACAAGCTGGGATATTTTCTGTAGGAGAGATACCAACTAGCAAGAATTTACTTTCTGCAGTATTGTTAGCATTGACTTGGTATTTTAAATGGAATTCCGTCACTTTCCCCTAGCTCAGTCTGGTTTTGGAGAGTGCTTCAGCAGAGCACTTAAAATATTATCACATATTATGCAGTGCATTAGGCAGTTTATAAGAAATTGTCATCTCCTGTAAAATCTTTTGTCTTATTCAAAGGGAAACCAGAAATCTCACAATAATTTTGTATTTCTGACACCCATATAGACAGCTCTAAATGTTCATATTCAAAATGCTTACTCAACAACAAATTCACAGTTCATTGAAAGTTAAATGTATTCATTTTCTCCTGTAAGTGGATGACAGGAAGGTGTTGGAATAGCTTACTTGTAAAATGTGTTTTGCATTTCGTTACAGCCAATAACTCTGGTGTGAACAAACGGCAGATCACAGACCTTGTGGATCAGAGCATCCAGATCAATGCGCATTGCTTCGTGGTCACAGCAGATAATCGCTACATTCTTATCTGTGGTTTCTGGGACAAGAGCTTTCGAGTTTATTCTACGGAAACAGGTGACCCTCAATACAACCACCTGTTTCTCCTTAGGTCACAAAGTGAATGGTTGTCTTAATACTCCCGTATCCAACACCTGTGCTTACCCCTCAATAAATGATAAAGGGCAGTTTATAAAATCCTTCATTACTGTTTGACTTTAAGATGCTTTTGGGGGTTTTTTTTGAAGATAAAGAGGTAAAAGAAAACAGAAAGGCATGAATTTTTTTACTGGTAAACATAGTTATGTTCAGGGAATCAGTCATATCAAAAGGATCAACCAAAATTTTTGTTACAATATTGTCATGGCTGTATTGTTTCTATCTCTATTTATTTCATGTAAGAAGGAAGTAGACTGCATAGCCTGCCACCAGGAACCAATATTTTGTTTCTTTGTCTGATTGCTTAGCCTAATATCGTGCAGTATAATTGCAATAATAGAAAGAAGGAGGTGATGATCATAGTAAACCTTAGTTTGCCATTAACGTAGAAAAATATAAAATTTTAATATAATAATGTAGCACCATTATGGTAAAGTTCATGTGCTGTCTTATGCATATCATTCATGAAATTCACAAATAGTGTTCTAACACCATTACTTAAATACTGATGGAGCAGTAACTCCACTTAATATTCAGTGACTGCAGCACTGACTTGATTTTCAGAGATAAGGGTTAGGCTATGGATTGACATAGAGCACAGCCCTCAACAGGAACATGAAAAGAGAGAAAAAAAAAAAGTTTTCTCTTTGTGATTTTTTAACCTTGTTGTAGCATGTAGTGAACTCTTATTTAGCGACACAAGGCAAAAATTACATTTGAACTGAATATTTGTTACTGATTTAGATAATGATTTCTAAATGCTGCAAGTATTTAAAAAACCTGAATTTGTATGACTTTGCACTCCCACCAGGAAAATTAACTCAGATTGTCTTTGGCCACTGGGATGTCGTGACTTGCCTTGCCAGATCAGAGTCCTACATCGGCGGTGATTGCTACATCGTGTCTGGGTCTCGTGATGCTACATTGCTGCTTTGGTACTGGAGTGGCCGACATCACATTATAGGTGACAATCCAAATAGCAGTAAGTACATCCTGTAAAAAACACCCTCCTGAGAGGTCCTCTGTCACACCTATTCTATTTTTAGCATTCCTTCTGTCAGCTTCAGAAGGTATTACCAAATATATCGATTACTTCACTTACAGGTTGAAAGTTGGTATAAGAAGAGCAAAGCATGCTAAGCAAGTCATTGAGTCCTAGACAAAAAGCGTTTAAACAATCTGTGCATGGTAACAGGTAATAGTATGGGAGTAATTCTTAAATTCATAATTGCCTTTATCACTTGTAGCATCATGTCATCATAAACCAGAAAAAGATGGTTATGGCCTTTAAGTGACAGGATGTATATCACTATATTTTGACTTTCCTTTCCCCAGAAATATTTTTTGGCATTTTAACTTAGTCCTTTTGTGCTACAGCATGCTATATCAGCTGCTTGCCTTTTTAAAAAAAGGAACGTCTCGCATGCCATGGAATTAAATGAGTGTCTTTGAGAAAGGTCTTTCTATAGCAAGCAAACCTTTGGAGAAGCAATGTAACTGAATAAAAATAGAAAAAGATAAAATGTCAGGAAGAGTTTACGTTTCATTTGTAGGGGACTAACTCTCAGTGCTTTTCAGAGTGAAGGGGACACAATAATAATATTATTAATTTAGGTAAGAGGTCACTTAAAAGTGCACTACTAATTTACAAAGTCCCTGAACGCAAGCCAGAAATGTGACCAGAACTAAAGACAAGAGCAATTTTTATCCAAATACTAGAGCTGTTTTGCACAACACTAAACCCATTTAATTTAAAGCAGTTTCTGAATTCTGATGATTATTTTCAGGACAAGGATATTGCCTCTTTAGATAAACATGGAAGAATCCATCACTATCAATTTTCATCTCTGGTTCAAGTACTGACTGGAGGCAGTTGTAGACCTGTCAGTTACAGACATATAAGTGAAAGTATTTCTTCAACTGAATGCCTGGTAGAAAAGTGTTCTATTTGTTGCAAAGTAAATATTTTCTTAATTTTGCAGCAGCAGATTTTTTATTGTGTTTTAATTTTCTTCTGTTTGTCTGGAGAGGGGAGACGGGTAAAAGCCTCACTTTCTCACCTGACTTTCTTTTGCTTTTATAAGAGAGAAAAAATGGAGGGGGGTGGAAATAAAATTGTGTTACCATAAAAAATTTCTCTAATTTTTATTTATATTCCAGGGCTTTTCTAGCACTTAATTCTCAGGTAGAGAGAAATTCAGTCTGGAAAGGAATTTCATGTCAGGGTGCTGTGTTTAGCTTGATGCCATTTTGCTTCTTTGAATGCCATTGTGATTCATATAAAGTATGAGTAATTTCTATGCTAAGAATCAGAAGTAAATAAAAGCTTGCTCCTTTCTTTAAAGAAAAAATATAGGACTTTTCCATATTTCCTTTGATTATGTGGGGCTTGGACAGCCCTGCCATTAGCATCTCCTTACTGGCTGATACAAACTGCTCCAATTCTTTTGCAGATAGATTTATTTTAGTTCTAATACCTTTTTGTCATCATGTCTCTACCTCTATATGAATAAAGTGCCATTTTGCTGAATAAAAGGCCTTATAGTCAGATTAATGGGAGACTGTGCTGCAGATAGTCATGTCCAGACAAATGTAATCTCACAGGCACAGGGATCAGAACTCAGGAAGATTAAATACCCAAGTCCTCTGTGGTAGCTTCGAAATATATTGATCAGAGTTCTTACTACTAATGATGAAGACATGTTGAAGACATATTGAAGACTCATGTTGAGGAAGAGTGATGTCATCACTATTATTGCTGTCTCTACTCATTGGATGAAAGTTACCGTGAATATGCTAATCATGTACTAGTACTGTACTATAACCACAGCTTCTTGTGTTGTAAACATATCCTTATTAAAAGCTACTTTGACTTTTCATGAACATACCTCAGTAAGGATAGATCACGAGTGATTATATGCCTGAAGGACCTTCTGCCTTTTAAAACTTCTACAATTACTAAGTCTTTCTGCTGAAGTAATGACTACTAGGTTCTGTTTCCATGAACAGGCATGATGGTTGCTGTATAACTGATTCCCTGTATACTAATTTTCAGGAGTAAAGCATTCTCAACAATCCTTATGAAAAATATGCTTGAAGCATAGTTAAAGCCACTGAAGTAGTAAAGTATTTCCTAATCTACTCTTCTTCTATACTTACTGGTAGAAGATTAGGATTTACCTTGCAGGAAAAATGAAAGTGAGATGTTCACTGTAGGTCAAATCCAATTAGTTAACATCTTTAGAATGAATTTCCAGAAAGATGTAGATGATATTTTCTGGGGGAAAAAGGGGGATTAGTTTTTTAAAAGCTGTCATCTGGAGACACAGATAAGGTATTTTATACCGCAGACTGTAAGAAGGTGAAGAATTCAAAGAAAAATGTCAGGTATAGTAATTATCTGGGTTAGATGCTTGACTTTATAATGATCTTTTAAGCTGAAAGACAGTTAATTATCAATTTCAACTTCAATGCATCCAATTACCAAAAGGAACTTTAGTTGTTTCAGAAAATGTTAAGGGAGTGGGGGGAAGCAAGCCTCAGTCCTAAATACTTTATGTAATTTAACACTTCTATAGAAAAATGTAGATACTGTTTCATTAGAAAACATCAATCATCATTTATTGTGAAATACTCTGGGGCAAAAGATTGTCAGAACAAACTCCTTACCAATTCTGCTAAAATTCCATATTCCAGAATCCATGAGTTTAGATAAAATCTTTACCAACAACTTATATGTCAATAACCTAACCTGTCAGCCTTGTGTAGAGCCTTCTGCTGAAATATCTGTGCGTGCATGTGCTCAGAGGGTGACAGCTGTGTCTGTGGGAAATACAGAACTAGCTCTGGTTTAAAGAGGAGAATGGAGAAAAATTTTGTCTTGGATAAGAGTCTTGCAAGTGACTGCTCCAGCTCAGTGGTTGAAAACTTGCCTGTGAGAGCATGGCGAGCTTCATTTTATAATTTTAAAATAATTTCTCCAATCAATGCATTTATTAAGTTATCACTTTTATTCTACAGTAAGTACCAAAAAGGAGTTTCTGGTTCAGTTTGCACTTGTCACAGTTTCTTCACACTTCTCACAATTGCTGTGAGAAGACTGAAGTTTTACCAGGTTTTTAGATACAATTTTTTCCATGGAGTAGCTTTCAAAAATATCTTGTGAAAAAAACCCCTTCCAGTTAAAATGTTTGTCCAGGAAGTGGGAGACTAAGTTCTTGGCCTCCAGAGAGTGGAGGAATTCAAACCCTCATTCCCATGTTCAGAAGCATATGCTGACTATCAGGCTATAAATTAATGTGGGAGGAGCCCCCTGTGAACCTCCAGATTTGATGGAAAGCAAAATTTTCTCTGCTCTTGTTTATGGATCTTATGTGAGATGATGATTGGATAGAAATAGAGATAAATCAAGAAATTGGGATTCAAAACTGCATACCTTCAACAGCAGTATGTAGGGCAATTCTCCTCCCTACTTCTAATTTCTCAAACAAAAATTGTTTTCATGGCTATGCAATGGCTAAGCTCCAATGGTGGTGATAGAAAATGTCCTTTTCCAACCTAGACTAGAGGCTGGTGCCTGAGGATGGTCACGGAAAGTGGGAGGTGTGGCATGAATCCCTTTAGGCTGAAGGGCAGTTGAATGCAGGTTTTTATGTACATTTGAGCCCACTCTTATCTCTTTATCCTTGCTTGGATAACTACCACCTCTGGGAAAAACACTGAACTGAATGAAGCTCCGTCATCTTGCCATGGTCAGATACTTGCTTTCTAAGCTAAAATTGCCCATCTGAAATAGGTAATCTGAATCTGCACCTTATTAAATTGATGACCACATTATATAAATCTGGTGCAGTTGAGAGAAGAGTCAAAGGAATCTGTTTTCTCTTAGGAAGACACAGCACATGCAAAGGACATAGTTTGCTTATTTTACTTCTTTGAAGTGATCTGGTAAATGTAAATCTTTGCAGTTCTAAGAGACTGAATAGAAAAATTATTGTGATAGAGTTTGACAATTCGTGTTTTGATTTTTTTTCTCTTATGATATATAGGGATTTGTTTTAGCTGAGCGCTAATTTGTATACAAATTTCTTCTCGCATAGCAACTGTATTAGTCATCACAGAAAGGAGCAAAGAGAGTATATGATATGCCCTGGAGTTCAACATGTATCATTATAGTTGTTTTATTTTTATATTTTATGATTGCTTTATTGAGTGTCTCTTTCAAACAAGTGACTTTGAAAATGAGAATTATCTCCGAGTCTTTGAACAGATACCAAAGTGGATGATAGAATTGCAGAAAAGTGAGGGACAGATGCTCTCATCTGAAACAGACACAAATTCAGAAACTAATTTGGAAGTGATAAAATTAATTTGCACACTTCAATTGGAATCAGACTCCTGCATGAAAGAAAGGAAGGGTAGGCAGCTTGTGCTAAAAGCTGATTGAATTTTTTGTCAGGTAAGTATGTTGGACTTGGCCGCCTATCCTCTTGAGCCTTTCTGTGCAATATATTACATTCACCCTCTGACTGGTGTTCTTTAAAAGGATCAATGCTATTCCTGTTTTGTCCCTAGAGCCTGAAATTTCATTGATCTTGGGACTTGACATTTCTCATTACCTATTGTAGCTTCCAAGAGGATGGTCACAAGAGGTGTGAGAGTTAACGGGATCTGTGCTGACCACTGGAAAATATTGTGTCTATCAGCCCTAAACTGGATTTGTTTAACATTATAACATAATCCTAAGAGGTGCAAACAATCCATCCTATCTAAGTGAATGTATTCTGTATTTACTTGAAAGGGAGGGTAAGCACTACCATAAAGGATCTTCATCAAGTTAACCTGCACTTTTTTTTCAAGCCTGTCACAAAATATACTTTTATGTGTTCCTTTTACATAACATTTTTTTGAAACAATTTAAAATTATGAACTTCACAGGTTTTGCAAGTTTGTGTCTTGAAAGAGTAGTTAGTCTGAAGTCAGAATATTCACTTATTCTTTTATATCCCTCTATAAGGTGCCTTAGTTTAATCTTGAAAGGGCAGCAGTTGAAAAAAAGCCGCCAGTGCGTTCTGCATCAAGTGGACTGAACAACTGTCTGAAGGTCCTTCTCAAGTACATTGGCACATGTGCAATCTGCTTTGCCTGTTTAAAGAATTATTATGATACTTGTATGTTTTTAAAATTTAGGTATTAATTTTTAAAATACAGTATCTAAGCACTGTTCAGCCAGAGTAGAAGCTCTTTGAAAACTAGTGTGTAAGCTTTACTGCCACCATCTCTCCTCTGATATCCAAGGACATCTCTCTTCTAAGATTTCTATGCAAAGGTAAATGAGCCAGTAAGATATCTAAAGTAATGTAGTTATATCTAGAATTTTATCAGAAGATGCCTGTGCCCATGCTTTGCTGCATACCCCGTGGGAGCTGCACAGCACAGGGTGGTTCAGCAACTTGCCAAATTTCTCAAAGCAATTTAGTGGAAGAAATAGGAAGAGAAGCTGCAAATCCTAACTCTCCTCTCCTCCGCTGTATTTTTCCTTTTGGGATCTGGATAGGTGCAAGGTACACGTAAGTCCATTCACCTGGGTGAATTGTTTGCAGATATATACAATGCTGCTCACATTCCTCAGCAAATAAACAAGTTCTGCCAGAGGTGAGAATATTTTGAATATATGAATATTTTTCTGTCAGCAATCTTTCTTTTACAACTACTTCTCCCTCATGTTGTGGACATTGTTATTGGCTATTTCCTATTTTGAAACATTGCTATTTATTGGTCATAGCTTTATCTTTTCATCAAACTCCAAGATGTTTTTTTTTCTGACAGCAAAAATTCAAGAAGGCTATTACAGTTTCACTTCCATGAAAGCTATAGTATTTTCTAAGATTTTTTTTCTGACAAGTATCACCTCAGAAGTGCAAGTAGTAAAGTAAATAGTAAAATAAACTATTTTCAACAAATAGTTTAGCTATACCCTTGTGCTTGCTTCCATCAAAGTCAAAGATGAAATGGAAGCTGGAATTTGCCTTCTCCTTTATACAGAAGAGTCCTATGTGTGTCCCTATAGCAATCTGTACATAATTCCTGGAAAAGGACAATATGAAACAAATAGTAACACTGCCTATTCTCTTTCTTTTCTTTTTTTCTCTTACCATGTGAGAGTTATAATAGCACCACCTTATAATAGCATTAAGCATTATTTTTTTCAGAAAGAAGGAAAGATCTATTTTATTTTAGACTTTGTAGAAAAACTTACTCATTTGGAAATACAACACAGATTTATTTTTTTTTCCTTCTGCTCTTCAGTAATGCAGTTCAAAGGTGCTCCTTTGGGGAAATTACAGGGGAGTTTACAGTGATGGTATCTCAGTTCATAGGTAGGATATTTTCACCTGCAATTCCCTCAGCGCTGCAGCCTTTGACCTCTGGCTGCATCTATCAGTGGTGATGTGACAGTGACAGAATATTTTGCTAGATTTTGAATGATTCCTGGAGTTCACAACTTCTGTCCTTAGCAATAAAACGTAATATGACTGAGGTTCTCTTCCTCATGCCACAGCTTTTCCTTTAGAAAGTATCACTGAATAATTTTTTCTTCAAGCCCTAAGGGGAAAAATCCCATTTTCAATTACTGTCGGACTGTTACTCCTAATAATGATATTCCATTATTAATTAGTATTTACTGAAAAACAGGACTCAAAGATCTGTGTTTCAGGGCAGTTGTTTCTTCTAAGCATTTTCCTTTATAAATCAAGAAGTCAATTAAATAAGCTCATTTTTCATATTCTGACATTTTACAGTTTCATGGTCCTATAGTGTTTTCCTAGGAAACACCGAGGAAAATGTCCTTTTGAAAATTGTATTCTTTCTTTTCCCTTAAAAAATTTCTAATCATCTAATAATTTCAGTCATTCACCCTTGCAGTCTGATGACACTACTGTGTACACCTCTGTAACCAGACCTTAAGCCAAGATGACCCTTGAGCATAATTCCTCTTTTTTTCTGTGAGGACATACAGAAATTTTTTAAAAAAAGTGGAAAATTCTGAATTTAGTTGAATTCCATGGTTTTTTTCACTTTTCTGTTGTGCACTTGGAGAAAAGAAAACTTCGAAAGGAGCTGGAGCTCTCAGCAGCAACATTGATGGGGAAATCATAAAAATCTAAATCTCAAAATATAGCTATCTTTGATGAGATCCATGAAGCATCTTTCCCTGTTTCTTCCATCATCGATCCTTCCCTAGAAGTAAAGCCCAGTTTTCAGTTCACATCTTCAGTTTCCAGACTAGAAAGATTCTTTTCTTGGAGGCTAGATTAAATACTGGAAAAGTAGGATTTATTGGGGTAGCTGTTTTCATTAGGGATAGGAAAGTGTTAATATGTCTGTACAATGCAATGATAAAACCAGGTAGATTGACCCACTCTGTACTATTGGGTCCAAAACTGAAGTCCATAAATCCATGGTTGGGAGTTCTCAGCTTGTTCAGAAAGACGGTAAAATACATGGAATTATTCTTAAAATTCTGATGCAGGAGACATTAGGGTTTGTCAAGAAATACTGTAGATTCACGCAAAATTTTCAAGAACTATTGCTGTATGCAGTTCTTTCTACCCAAATTTTAAGAAAGAACTTGGAGGTAGACAGGCACAGAAATGGGTTGCTACAATGACTAAAAAGTGGCAAGCCTATCACTTCAAAGGAGTTTATAAGAGTTTGGTTTGTTTAATAGTGTCAAAAGGAAAGTCTGAGAGGGACAATTTATTCTGTAAGTACATGAGTGGGGAAAACACAAGGGAGGGAGAGGACCTGAAGCTAAAGGACAGTGCTGACACAAGAACAAAGAGGTGCAGGGTAGACCGGAATAAATTCAAACTGAAAATCAGAATATTTCTCTCCTTTAGACTGGGAAAGGTCTGGAAGATCCTTCTAAGTCACATACCCAGGTAGCCATTTCATTAATTTATGAACAGATTTATGTGTTGTGAGAGTCCGCAGTAAAAAAACTAAATTCATTGACCCACAAAAGTCTTTCCAAGTCTCCATTTCTAATGCGTAACTTTCAGGAACCCATGCAATATTGCTTAGCTACTCAGGTGGTTCCCTTTTTAATTGTTTTAGTGTTTAGGTGTTTTTCCAGCTAGGGAACTACATTTTCTTGCAGGGTTGAAATGTGTGCAGCCATTCACCCATTGGACCTTGCTGTGCCATTAGCTGCAAGATAAATTTCTGGGCTACTGGACATCTTTTATGCCTGTGACTCCCAGCTACGGCGGTCACGTTACTGCTTTGCTGCCTGTGCAGTCAAGAGAGGAAACACTTTTAACATTGTGCAGCCTCCTGTCTTATTCTCTAGATCGGTTGTAGGTCCCTCCTTTAAGTTCACTTCTGTAAATGCAGGTACAAGACTTTAATCTTTGTGGTCTACAGTGGCAGGATAGTTCTTGACTCCTATTTGCCATTCTGGGGTATTGCATTCAAAGTTAATGTTGAGGGAGTTTTTCTTTCTGGCTCCATAAATTCTTCTCTGTCCCACTGCCTTCCAAAAGAGCATCTTCTGTTCTGTGAGCAGAGCTTGTGCTTGTCTGGGAGCACCAACCTTTCGCCAGGCTGCATAAAACACATTTTTCTACCTTTTTTATTTAACTAGGCAATGCAGAGAATGTTATAATAATGACTTTCTCTCTTCATTATACAGTTACCTGCGAATCTTTGTATCAGTTTTATATCCAACCGTATCTTCCCAGCAAAGATTTTATATTCTCATGTAGATAACATTTTTGGTTTGTATGTGATCAAGAATCAATTCCCAACTCCAAACTGAACACCCTAATTTCCAGTATCCTAATATGTAGCTCATTGTAGATACCTTTCTATGGACAGAAGACCTGTCATTGAACCAGCTTTTGTGCCATCCATGTTGTCCACAGTTCCATATAAAACAGGTTTAAATCAAAGGTTTGTATTACTAAGACAAATATTTTGTAAAAAAAACCATGGAGGCCATTATAACATGGCCATCTTTATCAACTGTATCTGTCATCCTGTCAAAAACAGATAAGAAGCTTGTTTGACAAGACTCCCATTCCAGTATAACATGGTGACTGGTATTGATGAGGTTTTTGCTTCCAATTCTTTACTGACAGAACTTTGTATTAACCATTTTGTTATTTTGCATAGGATTAATGTTACAGTAATTCATCTGTGGTTCCCTAGGTAATTTCTTTTATCCTCTTTAAGTATTTGAACTATACTGGCAGAGCTCCAGTCCTTTGGAATTTCCCAATTTTCTATATTACATTTGTACAAAGTAAATATAACCACATGAAATCTGGGTTATCTAGCAAGTTGCTAATTTTTTGTTACTGATTAACTTTCTTTGCCTGGCAAGGCAGTATCAAATACTGAGCAATTCCTTACTGGATATAGGAGTTTCACTTTTAAGATGTCGGCATCTGTTTTTATTAGAAAAAACAGAGATTTTGCTATTTGCCATATAAACACTCCATAAGTGCCCACTTGTTTGAATGCAAAATAAAATACATTTCCCTCCTGACTATAAAAAATAAATATTTAGGGAGTAGTCTATCCTACCCTTTAATAAATTGAATGTGATAAAAATGGTATTGATATCCATAGTGATGTATATAAAATGATATATACTCATAACCATTTTTAGGTACAATTTTAATCTATAAGCATTCAGTATGTCTCTGGATCAATGTCTATGCAACGGTGTTATCTTTCTAGTACAGTGCTGTTCCTCCCCTTTTCTTTTCCTACCCCTGGTTTAATGAAACAAATTACAGTTGTTAATATACGAACACTGACAATTCATGCTACTCTCTCGGTTCCTAGCAAAAGTCTAGAGACATATATGTTCAATAGCAGACCTTTACACTACAGCAGCTTTTAATACCACCACAATTTGTGTTACCTGAAACATACATTTTCAGTATTTTTAGGTCATAAAACAGTGATGTATTGTTATCATTTGTGTGTTGCAAACATCATACCAGCCATAATTTCTAAACCAAAGTTTGTTTTTTGTTAGTGTATTAATTAATGCATTCTGAAGTGGTGCTTATGAAACTGTGTGAGATCTGAATGTATTTTGCCCAGAAACCTAAGTATGAGATATTTAAGCCCACTGCACCTCTCTGAGGCTTACAGATTTAAGGAAAATTACAATAATGTTCTTTTGTTGATAAAACAGGCCTGGTTTAGTATTCCTCTGTTGTTCCCTTCTTTTGTTTTTCTTCTTGTGTGTGTGGTTTTTTTTTTTAACAGGTGATTATCCTGCTCCTCGCGCTGTTCTAACTGGTCACGACCATGAAGTTGTCTGCGTGTCGGTCTGTGCAGAGCTGGGACTCGTTATCAGTGGTGCTAAAGGTCAGAAATGTTTTTATGATCTAAGTCTTAACATTTTTAGAGCCTTTTTTAGTGGTACTTCTCAGTCTTCCCTCAAGCCACGTATACATTAATTATCCAAAGTCTCCTCTACTAAGATGTGTTGTAATTCTGAGGGAATCTGCAGAAGCTTGTTATTACTTACTATCTGGACTTACAAGGTTTAGACACAAATTATGTTGATTGCTCCTTCCAAACATCAGGCTGTGCTACTCTTCCCCTCAGAGCTCGAAGAGTAGTTGATCAGAAAGAATACAATAATTCACAATGACTTCTGATGATTTTGAGAAAACCTGTTGGTAGAGACCAGTATTTAGGAGAGGGCCAGCTTCAAGTTCACCTGAATCTTAACTGAATGGCAGTTTGTAGGAGTGAAATGACAGTTTGTAGGACTCAGTCTCCTTGGCAAGGGAAGGAAGGTCAATTTGCTTGGGTTTGGATCTGTGGTCAGCGTTTCACCCAGTAGAGGCTTTTTTTGTAGTGGATTCCAAATAATGAGAAGTTTGCAGGTTTGTTGTTTCCTCTCTTCTATTAAACTTTTTGAGCCATTTGCTCACACTTCCGCCCTGTTACTTATCTATGGAATCTAGAGTTCCAACAACTGCTAATACAAGTGTTCAAAATACCTTTCCAAACCTGCAGCAGTCTCCTGTATAACTGGTAATCAACGTAATAAAGCACCTGCCTCAATGAGTGTTTGCTTCACCTTTCCTTATTCTGTTTCTCCTTCATATGTTCTATTTTACTTGTTCTGCCCTCCTTGTCCTTTTCCCCTTAATTCCATGTCCACTTTTCTTGCCCTACTGCCCTTGTTCAGCTTAATTTGGCAAACTGCATGTCTTTTTCTCTTCTCCTTTCCTATTTTCCTCCCCCTCCACCTCCTTCTCTCTTACTTTCTTTTCTGCTACGTTATCTCTTCTCCCTTCTTATTTCCTTTCTTTACGTTACTCGTGTCCTTCCTTAAGGTTCTTCTTTATATATCTTCCAATCTCATTTACAGTCCACACCTACATCCACATCCAGCTACTTGCTTTCTCTGTCTACAATGATGCCTGTTTTATTCATCCCCGTGGATATCCTTATACTCCCTTTTAAAAAAGTTTGCTTCTTTTAAAGGCATTAAGGATGTGATGCTTGTTCTGCCTGCTTTAGCTCACAGCTGAGCTCCTGAGTTATCATCTTTTATACTGCCTCGGAGCTCAACATTTATTTTCAAAGCTGTGTGAAACTTTTGAGTAAAGGCATTTTTAACAGGAAATCCTAATGGGTCATTAACTCGCATAATGACATACTACATAACAGTCATAGGCAAAGTCAAGTCATTTACGAAAAAAATGTACATTGATGCTGAACCTAAAGTTTTTTCTTGCAGCATTGCTATTTCTTATCTTTTAAGACCACTTTATACACTTTTACTGCCGTAACAGTGTCCCCTTTCCAACTATCTTCTTGTTAATTTCTTCTTGTTCATTTATCTTCTGCTTCTTTAAGTATATGATGCTTATATAACTTACATATTTTTAGAGGTAAAGACTGCTGGAGGACCAAAGACTTTTACGTCAAATCCAGAATATGTTTGTAATTGATCAAGAGAAATGGAGAGCCAGTCTGTCCCCTGAGGAAGAACTTCTCATGTTCTTCTCCCTCAAACTCTAGTCCATATACAAATGCAGAGAGAAAAATCTCTTTTTTATTGCTAGTTTCCAGCAGATGCCTGTTTTTAAGCTGCTTCTTCATTTTCCATCCTTTCCAGTCCCTTTCCAGTTCTTAGATGACTTTTCCTGGCAGTGTTGCCTTGGTCTGCCATCCTGCCTGAGCTCCCTCATCGGGAGACTGTCCCCCTGGAACTGGCTGTGACACTGTGATAACATGTGCAACACTTGAGAACCTGACGAGGCAGGGAGACAGCACATATAGGACACCTCTGAGAAAAATCCTGTACATCAGGTTGATGTTTTCACGCTTTTATCCAACAACCACAAGAAAGATTGGTCAATCTGTATGTCTTTACAGTAGCATCCTAAATGAGATTTTCTTTGTGCCTTTTCGTGACCATGACCACTCAGCTATGAAGATATTACACTTTTCTTTTGAAAAATCTAATATGGTAATTATTCTAAAGGTAGAGACATCACTTATAACATTCTGGAACTTCAGTATTTCCAAAGCTGAAACTCAGCTATTTGAGAAAATAATTCCATTGCAGTCGTATCCCATGGAGGCAGTCAGGCGTGAGGTCTCTCTGCGTAAGGCTTTATGCAAACATAGATAAGAACCTGCGCCAGAGGCCTCACAGACAAATGCACTGATGCTGTGATTCATTCTATCTGGGCAAACCCAGCTGCTGTGTGAATTTCAGAAAAGTTAGAAGGGCTTAACACGAGCTGGCTGAGTCTGCCAGTATGAATTTACTTTCAGAGTCATAAACCAGTTGTATAAGGAAGAGATTACTGTGCTGTCCAGGAGTATCCTGTGATTCATACAAGAAAACATTTAGTATTTACCATGACTCATTACATTTATCACAGAAAAGACTCTCTTTCTTAGTAGGAATATAGATCTCACTTTATAAAGAGCTTTTTTCATAAATCTTGAAATGAAAATAGCCTAGTTTTGCATACTAAAATGTACATTGTAGATTTTGTAGCTGGTTTTTTCCTTCATCATCACTAATAAAAAGACATTAAAATCTCGTATTAAAATCTCAATATAAATGCAGTTATAGCGTGGTCTCCATAAAGCTCTTATAGTTCAGATATCATAGTAATTCTGTTGGCTGTCAGATGACTCCTAGTGTTAAAACAATTCAGGACAGAAATCTATAGCATATTCACTGGAGGAGAGGACCTACAGGAACTGCCATTGTCTATAGGAGAAATACACAGCCATACGATTATATGCCCCCTGGGAGTTGCTCCTACTAGTCACTGATAGGGCCCCATCTGTTTAATGTGAATGGGCAGGCTAAAGAGAGTGAATGTTGTTGGCGGGAAGTGGTAAGACTGGGGCTTCTGATTGCATGGAAAGAGGAAAGAATATTTTAGAAGACAGATTAATGAAAACCCCTACCAGTTAAGTAAATAATAAACTACTACTTCTAGGCATGCTGAATCTTTTTTCTTAATATGCTAGCTTATGCATTTCCTTTTCTGTTGTGTATTTTAAATTCTTTAAGCAAAAATTGCATCTTCTTATATCTATGCAGGACTAATGTGATAGAAATGTGTATTATGCATTGCCTTTGTGCGCAGCATATATAGTTTGTATAAGCAGCAAATGTATGATATATTATGTTTTCATATACAGAAGGTCCTTGTCTGGTACACACAATTACTGGAGATTTGCTGAGAGCCCTGGAAGGAACAGAAAACTGCTTGTATCCTCGCTTAATTTCAGTATCTAGTGAAGGTCACTGCATCATCTACTATGAACGAGGACGATTCAGCAATTTCAGCATTAATGGCAAACTCTTAGCTCAGATGGAGATCAATGATTCAACCAGGGTAAATCTAAATGCAAACAAACATTTGTTGTCTTGCCTTTATTTATTAAAATTAACTGAATTTATTTGCTGTGTGGTTTAAAGGAAATCACCACCTCCTGCTTAAGTTATATTCAAACACAGGTCCTCTTGTCTCCATCTCCAAATGCAAAAATGCACTTGAGCTTTTCCAGAATAAATAAGAACAAATTGTTTATGATCCTCACGATTCCTGGCATTTTTCTTTGGCATTAAATTTCAGTGGAAAATACATCTTTAAGACAAAATGCTCTGAAAAGAGTCCATTCTTTATTTATTAGCCAAGATGTGAATTTGTGCCTTCAGGGCTCTGCTCTGTCTCTACCACTTGAAGCAGCATTAGGAATGCAGATCACTCCTTGGCTGTACGTGTTGGTGATGGCACTCAGTATTGTTGGACAAACATTGAGAGGTTACGTGCTGAACTCAGGTCGTGGCAGATTCAGTTAAAGAGCATTTTGGTTTTATGTCATGTTCAAAGCCACACAATTGTTTTATTTAAAATTGGAGATCCAAAATTTGATGGTTTATTTTTTGACGGGGGAGAAAGAGGAGTGGGAGCCTTTTTCTTCAAATTTAAAGTGGGCAGAGCAAAAGAAGTGAAGGGCTTATAAATTGAGTGACCCATTTCTATAAAAGCTAACTGTGTGGTTGGGTTTTGTCTTTTTCTCCTGAAGGCCATCCTCCTGAGCAGCGATGGGCAGAACCTGGTGACAGGGGGAGACAACGGTGTAGTGGAAGTATGGCAGGCCTGTGACTTCAAGCAGCTCTATATTTACCCTGGCTGTGATGCTGGCATAAGAGCTATGGATCTGTCTCATGATCAGAGGTGAGTTTATCATTAACATTTGTATGTAAATGGTAAAATTGCCCCAAAGTATACCTAGAATCATAGAATCATATAATGGCTTGGGTTGGAAAGGACCTTTAAAGGCCATCTAGTCCAACCACCCTGCAATAAGCAGGGACATCTTCAACTAGATCAGGTTGCTCTGAGCCCCTTCCAGACTGACCTTGAATGTTTCCATTCAAGGGATGGTGCATCTACCACCTCTCTGGGCAACCTGTGCCAGTGTCTCACCACCCTTGTAAAAAATTCTTCCTTATATCTACTCTAAATCTTCACTCTTTAAGTTTAAAACCAATACCCCTTGCCCTATTGCAACAGGGCCTGCTAAAACATTTGTCTCCATCTTCCCTGTGGGCCCCCTTTAAGTATTGAAATGCCGCAATAAGGTCTTCCCATAGCCTTCTCTTCTCCAGGCTGTGTATATTCAGGTTCCTCAGGTGGTCACAAACCTTGTTTACACTTACAGTGGGAGGGACTTTGTGCCGCAGGTCCCTGTCTTGTGGTCCTTCAACCCAGGAGGTGCGAGGAGAGAGGCTGGCACTAAAGACTGGGGCAAAAAAATTGTTCAGAACCTCAGCCTTTTCCTTATCTGTTATTACCAGTTTGCCATTCTCAGTCATCAGGGAGGGCATGCTTTCTTTGACCTTCCTTTTCTGGTTGATGTACCTGTAGAAGCCCTTCTTGTTATTCTTAGCATCCCTTGGCGAGTTCAGCTCCAGCTGTGCCTTGGCCTTCCTAACCTCATCCCTACATACCCGGGCAGCATCCCTATACTCTTCCCAGGACACCTGATGCTGCTTGAACTGCCTGTGTAGTTCCTTCTTGCCTTTTAGTTTGACCAGCAGGTCCCAGCTCAGCCATGCTGGTCTCCTCCATTTCTTACTTGATTTCTTACATCTGGGGATGGAGAGCCCTTGTGCTCTATGGAAAGAGTCCTTGAAGATTTTCCAGCTCTGTTCTGCCCCCTTGACCCTGAGGACCGCTTCCCAAGCGGTCCTATTGAGTACTTCCTTGAAGAGCCGGAGGTTTGCTTTCCTAAAGTTCAGAGTCCCTATTAGGCTCCTCATCTGGCATGTATCTGGATGAATACCTCTCCATGAACTTTAATTTATGCCATGCAGTCTTTAACAGGATATGGTACAAAACCATTACCCCAGTTCCTATCTTGTTGATTTATCTGACTCAGGATTTTTTCTGATCCTTGAGTTCCATAGCACAAGCACTTAACCTTATGGTGAGGTGTTATATCACTGAATTCAGTAAGCCAGAGGCTCATCTAGCAAAATATAAGCAAAAGTACATTAACTTGAAAACGTAGGAATAGTCAGACTGGAACAGAGTGCAGTAGTGCCTATTAGCCAATGCCTTAAAACCAATTACAAAAGTTTGTGGTACATTTCTGATTTTCAGCTATGTAGAGCTTGAGAACTTCTTAGGGTTGTTCTAGGCTATCATCAGTGTAATAATATCAGTGAATCTATCCACCAGGAATGAGTGTAGTCCTTTCCTTTGGCCTTCTTGAGCCATGGAAATGCAGTGTACAAGCCTAGATTTTTGCGGTCACTGTTGTGGCACTAAAATGCACACTGTAAGTATAAAAGATAAATGAATGTGATCCCTCAGTCTTCTGTTGTAATGTGATTATAATGTAAGCCTATATGTTGCATTTATGCAGGGTTATGAGTGGATTTGCTGTTTACATCATGCGTCGGTCTTGTATTTCTATATACAAACTCATGACATGCAAAGAACTCATAGGTTATTAGAAAAATCATGCAGCATTCATTTCAGTTTATTTTTCTTACATTTTTAAGCATTCCTATGATATGCACCCATTTTGTAAAGCAACAAAAACACCTACAAACAAAATACATACCTAATTTACTCATGTATGAGTAGGTGACTTGAAACAAGTTTTTTCTCTCAAACTTAGTCTAATTGAAACTAACTTACCAGAAGAAGCCTATTTGCTTCCGGAGCTTTGCCAGTTTATGCATACAGTACTGTGCTCTATTTGAAGAGATTTATTTACACTGCAGAAAATTTCAGCTAGCCTGTTTTCTCTATCCCTTATTAAACACTGGGCTGGGAAGCCCTATCTGTGCAAAGTGCTTTAAATACCTGCTTAGCTTTAGTCACATAATTAAGCAGAGAACGATTTTTGTATGGTTTGATAGAAGTGGTGATAGATATCTAATCCAATTTTAAAACTCAGCTGCCAGATTCAGAGGATATGTGATAACTGGAAAATCACCTCAACTATTGCCACCAGAACAATGTAAATAGGGGCTACATTTCAATATGAAGCCTTTTAGGAGTACCAAGGTGTGATCAGCTTATGATTAAGGGATGAGGGATTCAGCTGTATATTCAGAGGCATCTCATTCTGTCTGGGAGGCCCTAGGATATCCAGCTGATCCCAGCTGCAGCTCCAAGTGCAAAGCACTCCACAGGCCTTGTGTCCCAAGTGCTAGGCAGCATGGACATATCAACCATCCTGGGGCATCTCTGGTGGCACAAGGTACCTAAAATTAGGCAGCTGGGTTCTAAAACATCTGAATGAAGGTGTTTTGGCATAGGTGTCTTCATGTGAGCTATGGCAATAAGCTGCTGTGATAACTGGTGATTTACTTGCTACAGCTTGTGGAGTCTAGAGGACAATTAGGCTCACCCTGAAGTACACACCCTGTCACCTGTAGACAGTTGGTCTCAGGCTGCACTGAGGGTACTGATTAGGGCCTAATTTCGTTGCCTAGCTAATTTGGTTGCCTACCCATAGCTAGTCAGTACTGTTTGAGATACCTGGAGGTCTGAGGTACATACCTGGGGTGGCATATATGACAAAGGACCTAGTGAAGACCCACACCCTTCTGGAGAGGCAGCTGGAGGCAAGGCAGGATATGTGAGAGCATCTCAAATGGCATGATGCTTTTACTTATGTGAAGGCGACTGAATGGACCTCTAGATCTCCCTTGACCGTAATGCAAACGTGGAAATTTGTCTCGTGTCATAACCTAAATGTAACGTCTCCATCTCAAACTGAATCCCACCCATAAACTTAAT
This sequence comes from Rhinoptilus africanus, assembly GCA_013400135.1. Lineage (NCBI taxonomy): Eukaryota > Metazoa > Chordata > Aves > Charadriiformes > Glareolidae > Rhinoptilus > Rhinoptilus africanus. Next base: position 70,003 of record VXBO01012982.1, read on the forward strand.
CTTCAGATAGCATCGCAAAAAGTGCCTCGTTCTTTTATCTTTTTCACTGTTTATGGTAAACCATTTCTTGAAAAGGTAAAAGAGGATTAGCAGGAATATCTTTTCTATCTTTTTCAGAACTCTGATTACTGGCATGGCTTCTGGCAGCATCGTAGCTTTTAATATAGATTTTAACCGATGGCATTATGAACATCAGAACAGATACTGAAACGGAATGAAGAACTGAAAGCCCAGGTAAAGCTGAGAGCACAAGTGCTGCAATGAAAGGTGTAGTCTCTGGTGGAAAACCACGTCTGCATTGACCTCCGTTGTACATTCCATTACACCCAGCAATAGCTGTACATTGTAGTCAGCAACCATTTTACTTTGTGTGTTTTTTCACAACTGAACACCAGCTGCTGAAAAGCAAGCTTGTATCATGTAAATTATATGAATTAGGAGATGTTTTGGTAATTATTTCATATATCTTTGTTTATTGAGAAAAGGTAGTAGGATGCGCCACAAGAGACTTTTGAAAATTCTGGGGAACCTTGTGTCCACTTATTTCAATGTTTAGGCTTTGAACCTAACATGCATCCCATCTCCAGCCTCTTTTCAAGCTGAGATAAAAAAAAAAAAAATACGTTTGATACTTTGTACATCAGATGCACATCTTAACTTTAAAGGGATACTTTTGTAAAAGTAAAACCTTGTATAAAGAACAAAACTGTTTCTTAATTTTATTGTGGAGTTACAACTTGCATGTACTTTAAACCTGATGTCTTGAAGGAACAGGTGCATTCACACTAATCAAACTGGAGATCTGCCTGAGGGTACAGCTTGTGTTAAAGGGTTGAACTGGGGCGCAAACAGTAATTTTGACATTTCCACCAACACATGTTTTTCACTTTTTTGGATCTAAACTTTACCCCTCTTAAGTGGAGTTCTGCTCATGAAGCATTTGGATAAAAAGCCATCATTTGCCATATTTATACTTTATACAATAGAAATTAAATTCCTCCCTTTTAAATTCAAAGACTAGACAGAAAGGGAGCAAAGAGGGAAGTTCAGTTTAATGCTTTGTAATGCTTAATGATTCCCAATACAGACAAAGTGCTATACTTCTGGATTATTAGCATTTGGCATACACATCATGGGCAAGATTTTTTCCCTTACTTTTCCTCTGAGCAGCTTGGTTTATTTGACAGCCTTAGCTTCATTGTAAAGGGGACTGAAATTATTCTTTTCGGTTCTTCTGAAAATCTCACCTGAAGCCACTCAGACTAAGGCACTTCATGTTTTACAATACTGTAATGATAACTATCGGAATAATTTTCTGCACATTGTACTGATCAAATTACACACCCAGGGGTATATACACTTTAATTCATGTTTCTTCTTTGTATATTTGGTGACTGTATTGTCATAGATGTACATATTGTGTCGGTAGGGCTATGAGGCATGTAACAGGAATGTAAGTTTCTCAGAATTTACACTCACTTGCAGTCATTTATTTAAAAAGATAATGGATTCTTTGTATTGGCACTTTGCACCAGAAACATATCATTATTTATTGATGTGATTAATTATTTGTTATCCACCTTGTATTAGTAAGTTTAGCACTGAATTTCCTTCTTCATTGTTGTTTGTATTTATAAGATTCATAAATCATGGGGATCAGCGTAATGATTAAGTTATTCATCACCCGTCTGTAAGCAATATCTTGAGTTTGTAGCTTAGAATTGGGAGACTATTGAACATCTGGAAGACAAGTTCATTTCATCTTGAGATCATGGTGAAATATTTTGGATATATAAATTCCTTAAGCTATTGTAACCATGTTTTATTGCAAAGATGTAAAATATGCCAGATGTGTGTGAGTTGGAAATCAAAAAGAAAAATAAAATATGCAAAGAATTCAGTGATTGTTTTTCATTTCAATGAGCTTTTTGTCAAAACATTCACATTATCATTAGGAACAAACAATTATTTTAAGAAATCCTCTCTTATATGCTATGTATATGCCAAAAATTATGCATGCCTGTGTGGTTGTATTTCCTGGGGTCTCAGGAAATAAAACAGAGATTACAGAGTGTGTTTTGCAACTCTTTTGATTGTCAGTACATGAAGAGAAGCTACTAAAGATACTTTGATCAGCAGAAGTGAAAAATCAAAGCCTTTAAGCAATATTTAGGATCCTTGTGAACAGGCAACAATCCCTTATAATAGACCTCGTAGAAAGCAAAGCTCTGATGAGGGCCATTTTGGGTATCTCTCAATATCTGATAAGATGGAACTAATTTAATCTTATTTTGGACATTGAACATTAAATATATACACTCCCTGCATAACAGAACAAAAAAGGTGGGATGAATTGCCTTTTGGAAATGCTGAGGCCCCTACAAAGTTTACAGCAAATAAGTGGAGACATTTATCTAAATGTTAGATGTCTAATTTAAGGTAGCAATGGTAAGCAAAAGATCTTCTTCGTAATTAGAAAACTCATGATTTACTAAAAAGCAGAATAACAGCCAACATTTCAATTTGTTGTGACCCACTCATTGCCTTTCCATTTAGAAGGATTGTTCCTTATTAGAATACAGTGTACATTTTAGCAGATATCTAGTTATATCCTTCAGCTTTTGAAGTGGATAATGTAACTTGATTTTTTTGGGCCTGGAGGAGAGATGGGGAGGAGATGAGAGGATTGGNTCAATTATGGGTTAAGTTATAAAAATTGAGTTTCCACACAGGCACAGGACAAGGAGAATGTATTAACAGATTGGTATAGTCACATAGACCAGCTTAATAAAGTTTATGTGGTGAAAAACCACTGCTGCCTTTTACTCTCTATTTAATTTCTATTTTTTTAAGAAAAAAAATGTTATGGTTGTGTCAGAGTATTTAAATTCCTTTGTTTTTATTGATTTGTGTTAATTACCTTAGTATACACCTGTCTGTTGCAAGGTCTCTTAATGTAAAAATACAACATACACAGATCTCCAGTTTATATCACAAGACTTCTCCAGAGATTCAGCTGTCACATTTCTGTCACTTGGCGAAGCTGGGCTGACTCTCTTTTTTTCTCTATAGAAATGAGAGTTACTGATTCCAGGACATCTCTGAGAGCTGCCTGTGGAAGATGAAGCAGCTTTGACCAAACCAGTTAAATGTGACCAATCTCTCAGCTAAGGCAGATCACAGAATCATAGAATCATAGAATCCTAGGGTTGGAAGGGACCTTAGTAGATCATCTAGTCCAACCCCCCTGCCAGAGCAGGGCNATCTTCTTCGTAATTAGAAAACTCATGATTTACTAAAAAGCAGAATAACAGCCAACATTTCAATTTGTTGTGACCCACTCATTGCCTTTCCATTTAGAAGGATTGTTCCTTATTAGAATACAGTGTACATTTTAGCAGATATCTAGTTATATCCTTCAGCTTTTGAAGTGGATAATGTAACTTGATTTTTTTGGGCCTGGAGGAGAGATGGGGAGGAGATGAGAGGATTGGTATGTTAATAGTAGCAAGCGAAACAGTTTGTTGATATGTCACAACCTCCATTCCATTATTATATGAATATCACTCCTAATTTCATATTTTATTCAACAAATTGATTTTAAAAAATGCACCATTGCAGTTAAACCAAAAATGAGTATTACTGTTAATTAATACTGTTGTTTGCATGCACTCAGCATTATGTGCAGTACAGTTTATTCACAAATTAGAAGTTTTACTTCCCAAGCAAACCTTTTTACAAGAAGTTGTCCAGGGTTTACAAAAAGAAAAATAAAATCCTACTGTATTGCATTCATAGGTAGGGGAACCCAAACAAGTCAGACTCATAACAGTAGTAGCAGTAGTAATAGTAGTAGTAATAATAATAATAATAATAAT
>VXBO01012982.1:75129-136908 GCA_013400135.1 Rhinoptilus africanus
TTGGCTTAAAAGTTTCATATCTGTTTATACTTTGAAGGGGCTTCATCTTGGCAGGATGCTGCAACGACCAAGCCCTGTGGCAAAGCCAATCCTAGTATCATAGCTGTGCAAATTTAAGAATGATGCACTTAGTTTCCCTCCCTGTGTAGCAGAACTAGTGATTGCCAGAAAAGGCAGGAGAACAATTGAAAGTGGATTTTCAGTGTCACTGTACAGCTATCCAGTGCCCCTGGCTGTTCAGATACATTAGTTTGTACAGAGCTATCAAACAGGAAATAATGCCTGGTGGCCAGCATCCCTGCACGCACATATTTTCAAATAATAGTAACAGAAAAAAAGAGTCTGCTTCAGTAGGAAAGCAGCAGGACTCTGGGAAGGGGCCAGGGGCTTGGAGAAAAGTCAGGGAGATACAGATTTCCTCTACATCAAAACACTTGGTCCGTGTCTTACAAACAGGCCTGAACAGACTGTCTCAGCTCCACTCCTGCAATGTCCCATCCCTCTCTCTCTCCTCTGCTAAACCCTTCTGTCCCCTTTGTTTTAACTTGTCATGAAGAGCAGGCTGCAAGTTGGGTTTTCTCTCTCCTGCAATCATGTCCCTCCTGGTATCCATCACACTTCCTCATCCCCCCTAACTGTCAGATTCAGCACAAAACACACACATGTGAGGATCCAGAAGGCCCATACAAATCTCTTCACCAAGACCCTTGCTGTCCCAGTGTGAGCTGCAGGAGGAAAAAACCTGAAATGAAAGGGATATCCTATCTTTCAGCTGTCTATTCGAGCAGAACCAGCAGTCATGTGGGAACATTATTCTCCTAGTAATTAACATAGGTCAGGGCCCTTCTTTGACCCGAAATAAGTGGCATGACAGCCTCTAGCCATGCCACCAGACTCCCTGGGACCAGCCCTTAGCCCATCCTAGCCCCTGCACACTGCAGGACATCACTGTTTAGAGGGTGACAGGTTACAGACGTGCCAGTTACAGTGTGCAGGTGAGCACAGCACAGTGCCTAAGCCTCCGCCTTCCATTGCCCAAGTTGCTAGATGTAGCCAAGGCACCTACAAGGAGTCCCTTGGGCTCCATGATCATCAGCCTATCAATCATATCACACAGTCATGACAGATGGAGCTTGGGACTCAGTAATAACTCCCAGCAACAAGTTTATGCACAAGAGTGCTCTATCCTGTTTGAGCACTGCACCCTAAGACTACAGCTTTTGGATCACTGAGCACAGCTATTGCAATAACTTCCATGAAAGCTGTTCAGCTCATTAAGACTTTAGTGCTTTTTGGCACGCTCAGACTCACATTCCCCTTGCATGCTGACTTATATACACCTTTACATGAGTGAACATCAATATTGAGTCGAAAGAGCTTCTACTTTCTCTGTAGACCTCAAAAGGTATGTGATCAGGGCTCCTCCTTGACCATTCCTCCATGAAGCTCCTTGACACCAGCTTCAGATCCACGAAACTGAATACCTTGGAAAGACATAATAAGCTCCCATCACCATTGCTATAGCTTCCTCTGTTGTCAGAGCCTCATTGCAGAGGCTTATGCCCTAACTTGATAAGACCCTCAACAGTAAGAAGTTATCTTGTGGGAGATAAGCCTGCTAGCCAGACACCTACTGCAGCACTTACGAATGTCAAGTGGGAACGATTCAGCTGGGACATAAAAATCCAGACATGTAACGAATGAATATGGATCCTGTGCAGGAGCTGGCTACAGATAGCATACTCACGTACTCCTCATTCCATGTAGGCTGGGATTAGTGTCCCAAGGGATGCTGATCCTTCTTCATTGATGAATGATCTGGCCAGTACACTAGTCAGGAATACCTTCTGAGGTCCACGTCAGTCCATAATGACTGCGATGAAGCAACACATAAACAACTAGAGAGCTCAAGGGTTATGGTTTTGTGCAAAGTGCAATCCCTTGACTGAGAGAAGGGTGAACGGATGGGTTTTGAATAAGGACAAAAGCTTGAAAAAAAGATTATTTGCCTGCAACTTTTCTTCAAGGTAAGTTGTTTATAGGGACATTTTCAACCTACTGTTCAACTCCTCTCTCACAAGTCTCTCTCTTCTGGGGTTTCTGGGATCCCCTTTGTCACCATGTTTTTGCTTTGGGGAGGGAAGGGACTACCATACCTTTCAGAGGCACTCACAGCATGTGTGCATGCGTGTGTGTGTGCAAGGCAACTCAACTATGGTTCAGTCTTTTTGTCCTTAGGGAACTTTTAGCAAAAACCAAGCCAAAACAAAACAAAACAAATCATTAAATTGCAAGTTTAGATGGTACCATGGGGGAGAAAGGAAACAGCTGAAATTCTGGTCAGGTAACCTGGCAGGACCTGGGCTCAGGGCAAAACTGGGAGCCCAAGACCAAGTCCAATTTTTGTACCTAAGGCAAAAAGAAATAAGGCATCTCCACTGACAACCCCAGAATAGGCTGGGGATGCGCGTAAGAACTTTTCCAGAGTAACAAATGCAGCCATTCACCAACCAGGGTTTGAAGAGTAAACCAATTGTATTTATATTGCCACTGTTTAAATTATACTCAAATCTTGTTTTAAGAATCTAATATCTCTATATAACTGGCCTGTAGACAATCATATTATGGGACTGTAACTCCTGGAAATATCCATTTCCAGGCATTTAATGTGGATCTACTTATGAGTGCATAAAACCTTCAGTCTTTCTTGAAGGCTGTTTTTCTTTTCAGACATCAGTGTTTGCGGTAATTTCTTTTAAGCGTTTTTCAGTGAAAGTCCTTTTCCTCCTCCTTAATAATGCTCTTTTCCACAACACATAGCTGAAAATATTTCTGTACTTTCCATAAAAATTAGCACTCAAATGCAAACTATGCATGTTTCAAAGGATAAAAGGCTAAGAGAACAGGGAAACTTTCAGCAAGCATTAATATGACTGCAAAGTAGATGCACTGAGAGGCTTTTCCAAAAGAAAACATGAAATCCCAAACCAACGAGAGATTTATGAACTCAGGAACAAATCCTTTTTTGACAGATAAAATTAAAAAATGAGATTCTGCCTTGGGAAAATGTGAGACAATCAGTGTCCTCTTGCTTTATCCTCCAGTGCTTTTAGCCTTTGGAAGGAGGTTTCTAATGGAAGAATATTTCTGCAGAGTTCCAGCAGAAAAAACTACATTTTGGACCTTGGAAACAACTATGTTTTGAGATACTGACATGGATTTGACTGTTATTTCTTCATCAAAATATTATGTAATATTAGTCAAATGCCTTTTATGAGACCTTATTTATTCCTTTTAACACATTTGGAATCTCATCAAAACTATATCAAGTCTGTCTACTTTTCCCCAATTATTGTGATGGCAAATTATCTCATTATTTTAACTCATCTGTAAATTTCTTATTAGCTACTATTTTCCATGGGTTCCTGTCAGGATGACAGTCTTGTCATAATTTGATTCATTTTTTCTTTTAATATATTGGCAAGGATTTTTGTGTTTTAATCACTTTATAAAAAAAAACAGAGCAAAAATTAATAATTCAAAGACACTTCATCCAGGCCCTTTAAACTGTTAGAGGTAAATTACAGAATACGCTGCCTTGAGTCACCTTACGTTAGCAGAATGTTTAATCTCAAGCATGTGGAAATTAAGTAGTCCTTACTATTTAATTTATAATTTTCACTGAGAAACAGTTGACTACATGTAGTGTGACACGATATTTTCATTAAGAACACCTAGGATGATACAGTACCACCTTTACAGGTCATTTCTTTGCCTTGTGTAACATCCCAGGCCAGAGGGCGTTCTACAAGAAGTACTCAGCTCCCTCGTTGGTCCAGAGGACCAAAACACCACCAGCCAGTGGGGAGAACAGACCCACTTTGTCCTGGAGTTGAAGCACTAATGTCTTTCTCTGGTGTGGAAAATTTGTGAATGGATGGGACTTAACTTGACTGATTCAAGAAACCATTGTCAGGCTTTCAAACAAGGCATTTGGAGGGAAAAAAAAGTGAACCCCTTGGATATTAGCTGAGATAGGATTTTCTCCCATAGAGAAGTCTTTGTTCCAATTAAGCCTTTCACTACATTTCCTGAACTAAAGAAATGGGGAAAAACAATGTTGGGAAGAAATCTGTTCTTACAAAAAGGGGCAGGGATGGCAGCCAGGACAACACCAAATGACATTGTATCTTGAGGAGACAATGTGGCTACACAGGACCTTCTCTGTATTCTGACATCCCATGTTTTGTTTCTATGGGCTTTGTTGATACAACGTGGAAAAGAAGAGTTGCTAAAATCAAATGAAAACACTTTCTCCTCCTCAGAGACGGCTGATTACAGCAATTCCTGTCAATCTACAGTATAAAGACATCCAGAACAGTTAACTTCTGCTAGCAAACCTAAAGATCACCTGTGTCTCTGAGGTGTCCCTCATCATGACAGTGTAATAAAACAGCTCTTTAAAAAATCTAGGGAGCGATTACTTGCAGAACCAAATGCCTATTTCATTAAACCAAAGGCAAGAACATACACGTTTTGGATGAGAGGAGACAAAGACTTATATCCGACAGGCTGGAAGTCCAGAAAACATTGACAAACACGTTACAAGGACTGATTTGACATTTGTGTCCAAAACATGCTCAGTTTCTGGGCTGAAACAAAGTGGATTCCGGTTACTGACTCCCTCCCAGGCTCCGCGCCTCCTGCATCAGGTTGAACCACCTTCCACATTGCCAATAACAACAGTGCCACGGGGCCAAACTAAGTGCTCAGTTACACCTGTGCTCCCCGAGGCCATAGATTAAGCTGGCGGTGATAGGGATGTAATCCCTGGGCGGTGGCGGGGCCGGGTGGGTGTCGCTGCCTGAACTCATTACGCGATTAAGTTGATGACATGTGAGAGGCACCAGCTGCTCCCTGGTGAGGTGCGGTACCAGTGGCCCTCATATGCAGTGGCTGCAGCAATAAGGTGTGGAGCCAAAATACCTGAGCTAAACCAAATTATTTCATTGACACCCTCTCTGCTCCTTCCTTTCCGTCCGGTTATTAATCCTGTAGATCTTTCAAGCCAGCGGCCTGAAAGGGTAGGGGAAGACGAGCCAGGCCTTCAAACCCTTCCCCTGAAGGAGCCACACACCCAGTCAAGCCAGTAATTTTGAGCATATGATGGGGAAATTTCATATAAAAAAAGTGTTTTCCTGTCTGTTGGACACTTCCTGGGGCTGACAGGGCGGGCATGGGATAACACCCACAGTCTAGCTAATTCTTCATTGGGAGCTGGCCCACTCCCTTGTTGGACTAAAGCAGTAACACACGTTATGGTACAGGCTGTCCTTTCAACCACATATGAGAATAAATAAGAAAAAGCAGTTTTCATGGATTTACATGCAGCTAGCTAGCTCTTGTAACAAAAAATAAGGACTCAGGAACGTACTTGGTGGTTGACTGGAAAGTAAATGACTGGGGAGAAAACCACCAAGATATAATCCTATAAATGCCACTGCAGATGAATATACAGCAACATTTTAGACATAAGAATTGTTACTCCAAAAAAAGAAGATAACTTGCAGTTTAATGAGTGTCCTAAGTGCCAGGGATGATGTATACTGACTGGAGATCTTTTGCATATGTTCTGGGATTGTCCGGAGTAACACGCAATTGGCAACTGACACTAATAAGCAAATGCATACAAACCCTTTGCAGCCTGAAGTAAAACTACTCATTTGCATGACTGTTTCAGGAGGCATTATGGTCAATCCTGTCTAACACTTTCTTCTCAGTGAACTTGAGAACACTTCACCTTTAGTTCTTCGGTCTGATATTGACCTCAGTATATTTTGATGTTTGGAGAGAGGAGACTTTATATAAAACCTGGCTTTTGAAATACATCTAATATGATCTTAAATAATGAGATTAACATAATGTAGTAATAATTGTAGTAGATGTTATTTTCTGTAATAAAGGGGATCTCCTATAAGCATGAAAAAAAAAGTAATGTAAAAAATTTTTTACATATGAAGTCACTTCTGAGAAGACTCTATGGAAATTAGGAGGGATTTTATAGAAATATCCACTATTCATGTACAGAAAACAGCTAAATAAAGATTAGAGTGACAATAGCAAAAAACCAGAGTTCATTAACAACTGTTTTTTATCATTTACCACTTACCTATTCATCTGCAATCTAGAATCCTTCTGTTACTTAGGTCCATTGCTACATCAAATACTGCAAAAATTTCATGGAGCTTTTTTTGTATAATCTTTTTAAATTATTTTATGCCAGTGATGGCGGTGGACTGGAAAAATAAGAAGGGCAATTTATCAACAAACTACTCAGCAAGGATTGCCAGGCAGCAGGCAGATAGTTTATATAGCTCCGATTTCCAAAAGACATTTCCTGAGAAGGCTAGATGTGCCAGCAGGTGCTGGGCTAAGCAGCATTAGGTCATAACAGACAGAAAACAAAAACACACCCTGGCACAGCTTTCCAAATCCTTGCTAAAAGTACCGTATTGTCCTCTTTTCAAAGCAGAGGAATCAAGTTGCCCTGCAGAAATCATAGAAAACCCCTGTTCAACATGTTGTTCCCTGAAGTAGGAATATCCAGATGAAAGTAACTGGGAGCAACATCACCATCGACTGAGTAACACAAGTGGCCCCAGCTTCTTAACAAGTCAAGCCATGTTGCTGACAAGCACCCTATTAGCTCTGTCTTTCAAAGCCTTATCTGGGGAGACTGCTGTGAAATCAGGGAAGAAAATAAGAATTCAGCTGTCATAACACCCTGAGTGAATCACCTGAGTGAACTCTCTATCTTCCGAAACCAGTGACTGTAAATGCAGAGCAGAGCTGAAGAGCCCACCTTTCTGCCGGTTCCAGCTGATAAGTAGAAAGTGACACTTGGTAATGTTAGGCTAAACGCTTCTCAGAAAGCCCATATCTGAATTAAGGAAAGACTAGATGCATTCCCTGATTTCACTAACAAGTTCACTTTTCCTTATCTATCCACTACACTAAAAATCAATGTCTAATTGAGAACGTAGAGGCTAAAGGGACTCAAGACACTTATTACACAAGACACTTAAGCTCAGTGCTATTACAGTAGAAAGCTACTCTTGCCTACAACTTTGCTGTGTGAAGAAGTTTTTTTAAATTTTAACAGTATTTCATTTGTTTCAAAAAATAATAATAATACAGATCTCATGCAAAAGAAGACTGAAGGTATCTAGATACAGAAGGAAGACATTTTGAATCAACTTTACCACTACTAAATCTAGGTTACAGTGACATACTGGCTTGCAGGCCTGGTTAAATTTATCTGTATATCACACTTGACACTTAATTTATCATAGTTTTCTCTGTGTTTTCCAGAGGAGAAGAGAACTAGGTTGAAGTCTGAATTTCTAACAAAAGTCTGGTGCGACCCCCTGAATTAAATATCTGATTCATTAGCATTTGAAGTGTAACATCTTGTAAAAACTTCTCCTGAAGACTGAGAGTCAAAGTGTACTGATTCTAGTTTAGTGTGTCCCCAAATGCCCACTGAGGGAAGTCAAGTAAGGAGTCTGTACATATGTTCGTGACATTTAGCTATTTACCAATACACAGATGGGTTTCAAGTCCATTGGTTGTGACATGCTCAGCATGGAAATGCACCCACTAAACCCTGGATTTGTTTCACCCAGTGCTTCAGCTGTCCAAGATCAGATATCCAAATCCGTACATGTCACCCCAGGATGCCTTTATCATCAATGCAAAAATGTAAACAGACACCTGGGGAGAGAAAGTCATTTGAACTACTGAGATACCTGTCTTAGGTATCTAGGGTACCTAATGAGAGAAATCTTCCTGTAGTAATACATACTTATTTCTCTTCACTGGTATCAAATGCACTCTAGGGTGATTGGCTCAGATGTAAATACCTCACATCTATACAAGTTAAGGCATTTCAAACCAGTGTTGGCCATCCAGCCCCTCTTTTCCCTTTGATCCAACCAAATGTGGTGTCTCCCCACCCTGCAGGTATGTCTGCTTCTCCCATCTGCCAGGTAAAGAGGGTCAGGATGCGGATCAGGCTGGAAAGAGATACCTTCCTCCCCTTTTTTTTTGATTCCCCACTGGCTTCATTCTTGTATAGGTCAGTTCTTTGGATGGATTAAATCTTAACCACACTGTCCAACCATCCCCTAGCTGAGCTGTGTTATAGGTATCCCTGGAATAAGGTTGAAGGAGGTCATGTGTAGAGAGGTGGGAAGAGGAAGGGAATATGAAGGACTCCAGGAGAGGGATGAGCTATAAAACCTGGCTGCTCTGCCGTGAGCATGTTGTCCCTGGGGAGCACAGCCTGAGGCACAGGTTGCATACAAAGAAATATGTCGGGGAAGCATCTACTGCAAGTCAGGAAAATACAAGGAGAGGGAGTGAGTTTTCTGGTTGGATGTTGGTGGCAGTAGTTTCAGCACAATTTTCTTGCTCCTGTGTTTCTTTCTAAGCACCTGTAACTGTGATTTCTGTTGGCATGTTGTAAATGAATACACGGATTTGCATTTTAATGTATCCTGAGTTGAATTAAGGATGATTTCATGCAATCTGCTTACACCGTAGAATTCCTTACACAGGATACAGTAAACCTAAACCACAAGGTCAAGGCTACAGGAATAAGTGCCAAATTGACGAAAGCCCTGCTAGAAGGTATTCAAAGAAGAGCTCAGCACACCACTGTAAAAGGTGCACAAGCCAGACTGAGATTTGGAGTTCAGGTAAAGTGTCTCCCAGATACCACTAACAGCCAGAAAAATTCTCCAGTGTCTCTAGCATCTTTCATGCTTGGACCTAGTGGTACGTCCTTAGCTTGTGAGATTTCTGACAATCCAAAACTTTCATTTAAGGGAATGTCTTTATTAACAGACTGGGGAGTACTGTGTCCACAGCAGCAGTTTGCACCAGACCCATCATCTGGGCAGAGGAAGGGAAACACGGACAGGAAAGAAGCCTCAGCATGCTCCAACAGGTCTCTGATCTACAGACAGGAGGTATATCAAAGGACAAAAAAGAAACTTACAGCATCATGGCCTAATGATAAATCAGAAAATAACAGGTATTTTCTTTATCTTCTGCCTGCTTTTTTAATCTCAATTGGCTAATGAAGCATACAGCTCTAACAGTGCCATTTTCTGTTCCTTAGCTATGGAGCACAGATGCAGCAAACAGTTAGAAACAAAGCAGAATCAATTTGCTAAATAATTTAACTAAGCAGGGTGAGTGAAGTAGGTTCCCACAAAATGAAATTCATGATAGCAAGAGGGCCTTACTGATAGCACAAACACCTGCCTGAAATACCTGGAGAAACTCCACAGAGAATATTTCAAGATCTCCCATGAAACTGTAAAGATTGTCTTGTGTAAACTGTTGTGCATTTTACATTTTATTTGCTATACTGAATTTATTTTATTGTTGGGGAGGAAGAAAACTGGTTATTAAAAACACCTGATTTCAGTCCAACATTTTCTATAATTTTATTTTGTCAACAGATGGGGGGATATCTACTGAGCATATAATGGGTTTATCACATCTCAAATGCAACTGCTGCCAAATCTCTAAGGTTAGAGTCTTCTCTCAGCTAGAGCATTGTGCAATCCATAGTAACTGTATTGAAATTCACAAATGTTTCTTTATGAAGTTTTAAATGAAACTAAATTACATAAAATTTGTGTTATTTGTGTTATTGTGTAGGTGCCGCTTGGTAATTAACAAGTGTTACCATCAAAGCAGAATGGTTTGGTTATAATATTCATTGGGCAGAATGAGCTCCTGAACGGCTGTCGATCTTTTTTCTTAGCTAATGCTGATAGCAAAGTGTATAAATGACCAAATGTAATATATCACAATTTCTAAGGTTGGTTTGAATTATACTACTGACATTTTATTACATATATTGGGCTGGCTGGCTTTTAAAATTTTATGTAGTGTTTGTTTTGGAATGGAGGTCATTTCTGTGGTTATGGATTAGTAGTGCAGCTTGTCTTTTCCCACTCTTTGTTACCTCAGGCTACAGCCGGAGAATATTTTTTGTTTGATACTGCCAACTTAGAATTTATAGGTGCGCAGCTCACACCACCAGTTGCCAGAGGCACTCATAAACCCTTCTTCCTAGCACAAACTACCAATATATATCCTGATCAGGAGCATACACTGAAAGTAATGGCTCTTTGTTTCCCTCTGGGTGCAAAGTGCCATTGCTGGCCATGCAGGATTTGGATAAAAGGAAAGCAGTGATAGTTATTATGCTCTGACAGATGCCTCAGCAATTTCAACCTGCTGATATACAATACAATGAAATAGCCCTACTTGGAGCCATTCTACAGAGAAAATCTGGCCAAAACTCATATTTGGTCTGAATGAGACCAGAAGGACTCAGTACTCAGTGCCTAACACAGAGCTCAGAAGAGGAGAAGTCATCAGTGTGAAGGTTCTCCTCCTCCTCCTCTTTCTCCTCTGCTTAATCAGAACATTACTGGCAAAGTGGAATTTTTCTACAAATCACACTTTTTCAGAAATCTGAGAAGTCTAGAAGAAACATCTTATCAAATAGAGAATTTATCAGAGAAAGGAAGCCCAGAGTTGTGTCTGTAAGGTGCTGATCTGAGATGTGAGAGTCCTTATTTCAGAGCAGTTTTCAAATGTCAAGACCAGTTTGAGGAAGACACAGCAGGGTCTGACTCCCGGCTGGGTACTGCTCATATACCCCTGCACACATACAGGCATGGAAAAAGTTCACCCTTCATCAAAAGTGTTCAAAAGAGGCTTTTATTATGTTCCAGTGTTAACAAAAAACCTCCTCTAGACCATAGGAGTTATTACCAAAAAAAAAAGAAAATATCTGTCCTTTATTCAAATCCGCCATGGAAAGACCTTTGTAACATCAATGAGACCTCAAGTAGGCTGCAAAATTTATGCTGTGTGGAGGGGAGGTTTTTCATAAAGGCATAAAAGGAGGATGGATGCTAAGCATGACGAACATCTGCCCAAGAACAAAGCAGGTGAAAACCATCTTCATCTGCCCAGGCCTACAAATGCTGCCTGTGCCTTTCCTGCCATAGAAACAGGACACTGGAGGCTCAGCTTTCACTGTCTCCAAAGACTTGGGCAGAAATGTGGAACAGTTGAAAAATACTTTAGACTGTATAATTTAGGAGATCATAAAACTGGTAGGAGAGTTTGAGAATTATTTAGATTTATGAGCTGATGGAAGTTACTTAGACATCCACACAGTCAGAATCTCTTCCATGAAGTCAAACTGCTTAAAGATCAAAGTATCTGTATCAACATTATCACCAGGCATCAAAAAAAATCTGCGACATACAACAGATGCCCCCTCTGTTTGCCCTCAAATTGTCAAGAGTTAGCAATTTTCAGCACTCTTGGGCAGGGCACACACAACAGCACATGTAACACAGAAGGGGAGGGAGACCAGGGAGAAAGGACAAAAACGTTGTTGTACAAGCATTTGGATGGAACACTAAAAACAAGCAAAATTGTACATGCGCTTGCTGTCTTTTGTTCTTTATTTCTAATGTTCATGTTATACGTACCATTGCACATAGAAACTCAGAACATTAGGAAGTGTGCACATTTCCAGCAGTTATGACCAACAAGCATATCTAACGTGACACAGAAAATGAAAAAAATTACTAATATGCCTTTAAAGGAAGTGTCATCTCCATCATCTACGTCAGGTAATGAGGCTTTTGCAAATTACAATGCTGGAAATGAACATCTGTAACTTCATGAGCGTCACAAAAATACACATGGCTTTCTTCAGGAAGTAATCTCCATTGTGGCTGTTCATTCTTTCATGTTCTGACCTGAGGGTTCACAAAATAAGGATAAACCTGAGGGGAAATTAGTAATCCATAATAAATCCTGTACCAATCTACATTTAAATATGAACCCAATTCACTTTTTTTTTTTGCATTATAAATAACGGGATTTCTCTCAAACTCAGTGGGCTTTAGATTTCTGAAAGTTGTTATTTCATATACAGAGAGAACCTTAAATGTATAAACACCTTTTGCCTTCTTAACAAACCCCAAAACTTTTTATGTGGAAAAGTTGTGCAGAAAACAGTCTGTTGCTCACGATTGGGTAAACACAGTACATTGCTGTTTCCCTTTCTAGGCCATGGAGCTCCAGTGACTCCAGTGGAAAGAAGTGGGGCTTGTACGCCTGAGGGGTTGTCCAAAAGCTATCATGTGATACTTCATACTTCAACTACACACAAAAAGAGATATGACAAGACTATGGGTCTATTCTTTGGTGCTTCTCTTATACTTAAGGCAAACCATGGGTATTTATAGTTGTGAACCTTTACCACTGCCACTCTCAAATATCTAGGTACGAGCTCTCTTTTAGCATCTGGGTTTCCACTGCTGAAGCGTTCCTGGTGCTTAAAATTCTGCTCTTGTGCACACACAAATGTACCTGTGCCCAAGCAATGCTAAGCTTTGTAACACTTCATTCCATCCTATTTGATGCACAAACTAGGCAGGAAAAAGTC
This sequence comes from Rhinoptilus africanus, assembly GCA_013400135.1. Lineage (NCBI taxonomy): Eukaryota > Metazoa > Chordata > Aves > Charadriiformes > Glareolidae > Rhinoptilus > Rhinoptilus africanus. Next base: position 87,686 of record VXBO01012982.1, read on the forward strand.
TATTTTGGTAGCAAAGACAAGTGGATCAGACAAATTCAGATATACCCCTTCCTCACCAGCAACACAACTCTCCCTCTCAAGATGTGGTCAAACAAGACCGCCGTACTTTGGTTGAGGGGGTTAGACACGTGCTGCCTGGTGCAGGCTTAGCCTGTCATGCCTGCTTGGGGGACACACACAGGATGGAGCATTTCAGACAAGACAGCCAAGTCACCTTGAATTTCTGCCTCAAGTCCCAGCTGCCATAATCTTCTTGTTCTCATACAACGAGCTGTACCTGAGGAAGAGATAAATACAATCTCAAATTCACCTCCTGTGTGAGTTTCTTCCAGCAGAGTGAGGCACTGTTACTGAAATTAGAAAAAGTACTGCAATGAGATTTCATCAGAAGTGTGGTACAATTTCCTGGTCATCCATTCTTAGGAGAAATCAATTAAAAATGTGGTAGGTATAGAGCAGAGTTAACAGGTCTGATAGGCTGTAAGTAGATGAGGAAGAAAACCACAAAGAAACTATTTTTAAATAAAGGATGATTCTGACAGAATAATCAAAAGGTACAGAACCTAAGTAAATTAATTTAGACTGAAAATCAGACTGTTTTTAATGATTGCATAGTGGAGACTCCATGATGTGTTTGCCTTCCAGGGCAGTGTATTCAACTCAAACGACCCAGGAGGGAGCTTCCTTAGCGTATGAAAATAAAAGAGGCACTGAAGAGCTGAAGATGCTTGTAAAAACCCTTTAAAAATACAAAGGCTGATTTAGAGAAACTGAAGTCCCTTCTCAGCCCTAAGTGACTGGCCTCTTGAGCAAAGAGGTTCCTGAGGAACCCATCAAAATTCAGTGGACTTAAGAGCTCCTGGACTTAGAGGGCTCTTATCAGGAGTATTGAAATAATTAGAGGGGATCAGTAATCTTGAATGGAAATTGACCAAAACCTTGATGAACAGTCAGGAGTGGGGAGGTAGATGAGCTCCTGCTTCCCCTGTCTCTGTGTTACCTGCTGTACTGTCTGAAGAAACCCAGAGCTGCTTCAGAGCTCCTACGGTGAAATTCGCAGTTACTTGCTTCAACTACAACATGACCCAGAAGGTATAAACTGTCAGGGAAAGGGATTAAGCTAACTGAAATCTTACAGATTTCTCCGACTTAGAGTAATGGAGCCTAAAATTCAACTTTTGGGAAGGTATAGCAGGGTCTGTGACCAGAAAGTGTACCAGAGTGCTGCTGTGAGTCTGACACAAATTGGAAGGGGAGCCTTAAAAGAAGGTGAAGAGGCATCTCGATCTGTGCATACCCCACTCATGACATGTATATAGCTGATTAAACAGCCTTAGAGAGGTTTTCTGAGATAATTACTCCTGTATTCCAAACTGAAATCCACAAAAAAAGCAATGTGTGTGTAGAGGACACAAAGAACAGACTCCACACGAAGATTGGATTTCCACATGGGTTTCACCAATTTCTTTTGCAGCCCTCATTGCAAGAAAATCAGTGTCAAACCCTTCTGACCCAAAAAGTGCCTTGACCCTTCCCAAGGCTGCAGGCTTCCACTCGGGAGCCTGCTTCCCTAAAATCTTCCTCATAGACAATTCTCAACCCAGAGCTGCCATCCTCCAACACTCCCATTCCTTTTTTTTTTTTTTAAGGGACAGCCTGATGTGATCAAGATGTTCAGTGTGTCTAGTGTGAAGCAGGAACAAAGTGTAAACCACACTGAGCTCAGCTGAAGCAGGGAAAAGAAGGCTATTTGAGATAAGCGTTCAGCAAAAAAATCCCCTCCAGGAGACTCAGCATCCGTAAAAGATCTCCCAGAGCGGGGGGAGCCCCCTTCTGCCTTTGTGAAATGAACGGGTGCCAGACAGGCCACCTCTGCTATCGCAGCAAACTGCAAATCCTTCCCTCCCACCATGGACCTTACCTGGTTAAGCAGGACTCCAGCAGAGGACTCTGCTCTCAGGGTGAAGAGTCACACATTTTCCTTATGAACAATGAAGTCCATCGTAATGCACCTTGCAGGAACTTTTCCAAAGTACCTTCCCAGCTGTGGTGGGAACCGGGCTGCCTCCCACGCACCCCCCGAGCTCATTGCCAGTTTCACTGTTCACAGTGAAGGCAGCTGCTCTGGGACAAATGTAAAGGGGGCTATTCCCAAAGACAGCTCCAAACACAGGATAAACATTTTGGAACATAACCTGAATTTATTTAAAAAGAAAAAAAAAGACTAAGAACAGAAAACTGAGCCCAGGAGTGACATGTTCATATTAACACATTACTCAATGGACAAGCTGCTGTAACTGTATCTCTTGGAGCTTTATGAGGGTGAGATTTTCACTCTTAATAGATTGAATGACAATGATTAAGTATGAAAATGCCCATGCCCCTGTGCTTAGGTCTGTGCTTGGTTAGTACAAGCCACTCGCAAACAGACACAGACATTAAGACTGTTGCTATCTGGTAACAGGTTGTATTGGAGGGATCTACAAAAAATCCACTGAGAGCAACTATCCCATAATATAGATGTTACAGAAGAGATACTCTGCAGACCCTAACAGTTTTATCTCTGTTTTTCTGGCGTTAGAATTTAACCAGTTGCTATTTTTTTACAAAGATGTCCTTTCAAATAGCAGAGAAGGAAAAGTCATTGCCATTTTCCTTTGTGTTCACTCAGCTTTCAGACTGGGGTGGACGTGGGGCCAGCCTTACCCAAAGCAGCCTATTTGCAGCTAGCTCAGGCATGGTTACATGAGCTGCAGCTACATTTATGACTTCCATTCAGACATAGCCTCCAAGAGTCATCCTTCACATTACCGTGTCATTTCTCCACGCTGACAGTACTTTGCGCTACAGGGGCACCTTCAATGTAAGGACTGTAAAGCACTCTAAAACACCAGACTGCTTATGAATTAAGCCTTGCTTGCACCAGCAAGCAATTCTTGTAGTGAATTAAATACCCCTTCCAAGCCCATAAATAAATTCATGAGACTATAGAAATCATCTCAAAGGATAGGTGAGATCTCCTGCCTTCCCAGCCCTCCTCCTTCCCTCACAGATGTATGCAGTGTTGATTATTGCCTGCATTAAGAAAAATTGTATTTAGTAGAACTGAAGCTGCACATATTTTTAAAGCAGACTGGCTCTGTGTGCCTGTGTTGAACAAACAGTCCTACTGAGGCAGTAGTTCATAGTTATTGCTTGGCTCTTTGTTTTCTGGGTTTTGATTTTAAACAAATGTTTCCCTAATAAAACTTGGGATGCAATAAAAGTGAAGATGAAGGAAACAAAGGATTGTGAAATCATTCAGAACCCCGATTAATGGGAAAAATCCCAGCAGAATCGGATTCTTTGATTCTCACATTTCTGTGTTAAGAGAGACTTCCCAGGAAGCTCATTCTCACATCAGCAGCATACCCGATATCCAGAGAGTAAATGAGCAGGAACTCGCCGCGGTGCCAGACTTCTATCAGCCATTAGAGCAGGAAAAATTTACAGCATGAGGCTGTATAATAAACCATCCTTATGGTGATAAATCAATTCTCAGAAAAGAGAGAGGAATGTGCTCCTGTGGGTTGCTGTGGTTAAGGCACAGGAGTGGATGTCAAAAAAAAGAGCATCATGCAGAATGTACTATATACCATCACAGTGCTGCTGTGTGAGTTTTGGCAGGTCATGAAACCTTTTCCTGCACTGTCCATCTTTTGAGTGTGATATTTCGTTTTCTTTCATGTATTCTTGCCTGTGAAGGGCTCTGGCATTCTCAGGTAGGAGGTGCTGCAGAAGCATGGTTTTGCAATGCTTTTCTGAATGGGCAAAAAAGGGTTCAAAATGTATTTTAGTGTTTTACAGGGCTGAAACACAGTTGAGGAGAAATATACATTTCTTGGGGGACACATAACAATGAATTTTTAATGAAGAATGGTCAAAAGGTCAAAAAAGCACAATGCGACTCCTTTCAAAGTGATGTGATAAGCTGGAACCACACGTCTGCAAGAGACTTAACAGGAATACAGCAAGCATCCTGATAACAGGAGTTAATCAACCATCATGGCCTCACCAGCACATTCTACCCTCCTTGGAAAGGGAGGGGGAAAAATAACCTTAACAAGGAACAGAATTTCAAGCACATATTCCTGAAAGAGGAGCTCTTCAGTAAACAGAAATCCCAGCAAGTTTGTCACTGGTGAAAATGCAGATCTCATTCACCACGCATGCAAGAGAAAAATCTGAATAGTGGTAAATACCTACTTAACAACTTCATGCTTTTGCTGTTTTCAACAACAGATGAATCAAGGAAGAGGAGGTAAATGGGAAGAACACATTGGGACCTTTCTGTCCTTAGGAACGGAACGGGGCAAGAAATGGAAGGTGCTCAGGTATGACTCAGTTTGCACAACTCATAGGCACTGTGGACATCCACACAGAGCTAGGTGGCCTCAGTTTCCTTTACCAACAAAGGAGATAAACAAGAGTTTCAAGAACACAATTCCTCTCATTCTAAAGCAAACATTTACAATAGACACCTGCTGTTTTATAACACTTGTTTCTCTCTTTTGTCTATGAAGAGGGTTCCCAATGACTATCTCCAATGGAGACAACTTAAGGTGGTATGAGGAATCCCACCCGAAGATTCATCCCAAGACGAATTTCCTCTTCCAATTACTCTTCCATTTCCTGACACTATGATACCTGTCTCCATGACATGGTAATTCCTAACAGAAATTAAGCTCTCAGGAATACTCCTGTCTATCAAAAGAAAGGAAATCTGAGAATGGTGTTTTGCAAACAAAGGTGTTTTGACTTTGGAATGGTTTAAACCACTTCCATGTGTTACTATTTCCATGTTCCTGTTCCAAGTACCTGCCAAAATTGATTGTGAAAAAGGTCTTTTGCTTTTTTGCACTCAGTTATTTATACATCTGCATGAAAGCCTCAAATTTAACTGTGCATCTGAATTCTAACTGCATCTGAAATCCTACAGGATCTCATATTTGCAAATGGCTATTGTTTAAATAAAAATAAACCCCTGAGAAAACTGCAAGCCTCGTTGTGATGGTAGGTATGAAACAATGCCTGATTAACAACAGTATAAAAAAAACTTGCTCATATTTGTTGGCAAACTATGACATTTTCATATTTAAAAATGGGAATGAACATATACTAACAAGGAATCATTGGCCTGGGCTAGAGAGCATACTGCTTTCTGCCGTTGTTAGAGTGCAGCAGCACCTTAGGAGAAGGATTGCATAAATATTTTTATGAAACACAGCAAGACGGGCCCACAGAGCTTAGTGACACTAAATGCTAACATAATATAAATATTTAACTACCTCTGCTTCCAAGAAAATTTGGGCTACATGAAACATAGATTAGGATTGTGTGTCATGAGCCTATTCCAGCATTAGCATTAATGAGATCTAAACTGGCCAGCCAAAATAACGAAATAGTTGCTAGAAAACAGCGGCTAAGCTATCTGCCATGCTGTCTTCATCTGTCTTACGATGGTCTGAGTCCAAGCTGCAGCCAGTGATACCTACCTAAAAGTCAGAGAAGATTATTAAGTCAAGTGTCCTGGTCCACAGTACTGGGCTGAAAGATAAAGTGGAATTCATTTAATCTGTTAATCAGGATTCTAACATTCAAATGCCCTATCCTTAAGCTTTTCAAACTGACATTTTGTTGAATGATAAAGTTAATATCAGTTGACAGTTTGCCAGAAGCCATTAATTTAAACTCTCAGTTTTGTTTCAGGGCTTGTTAATTTTGTTGTGGCCTTAGAAGAGGAAGAATCCAAGCAAAGAACCACCGTGTTCCCTATTCTGTCTTTTTTTTTTTTTCCTCAAGCAGAAAGGTCATTTGTAAAATTTTCTCCCTGCACACTTTTTTTTTTTTTTTAAGAAATAAAAATTGAAATTAGGCCTTTGTTTATGCAACACTCTGTACTGGTCCTCCATTTATTTTTGAAAGTTGGTAAACTCTCCTTCCAATTTAAATTGATTAAATAGGTACAGCTGAGTAAATGGACATAGTTAGGCTGTAAGTCATATGTTTTCATTTTAAAATTACATGTAGAGGAACACAGAGAAAGGAAGCAAAGAAGAAAAAACGGTACAGAGGAGAGTTCACTTCTTTCAAAATTAAGAAAATAAAATTGCAAATGAGATTTGATGCTCATCACATTTTGCTCTCACGTAGCAGATGCTGTGGTCACCTGTGGCTAGCGTATTCACACCAGTGGCCTGTGATGCGAAGCACAGACCTCACTTAGTAGCATTTGTGTGTCCTTTAGAAGTATTCTGTACCTCATGTTGCATCAGCTTGATGGATTTTCACGTTTTTGGCCATAACATGGAGTAGGTACATAAAAACACTATCAAAATGCAGCTGCAATGCTTCCATAATAAGGCGCTCTGGTCAAAAACATTTATTTTCTCTTAAAAATAAAGACTATCTCCAGTCCTGTGTAGCAAGCCGCATCTGTAAGTCTTCAAGGAAGGAATCTAGTAATTCTAGTTAATTCTATTATTTCCCTACCAAAAGTGCATATTAGACTGTAAGCCAATTCCTTTGTGTATGTGAAATAATTAAGATACTGCAATGAACTAAATGGTTTCCACAAAAATTAAAATTAAAGGCAATTCTGTGTAGTCAAAAGGGATTTTATACAGTTTTTGTTAAACTGTGAAGAATAAAACAGGCATAATTTTCTTAATATGGGATTTTTCCCCTTGATAATTTGAAATATTAAATATATATAAATCTTTATACATATGAAATATAAAAGGAAATTTGTGGAAATATTAAAAATCCAGTACAATGGCTTTGTGGAACCTGACAACAAACAGATGGCTGCCACATCTTGAAAAATAACATATATACTTTTCTGCTGGAAAGAATCTATGTAGTTTAATTGCAAAGAATTTTTGTCATCCCTGAAAGAGGACTGTGGAAACAGCTTCTGTATCTGCTCTAAAAACTGTTAAAGGTGCTATGGCAGCAGAAAGACATACTTCTTTCTTTAGGCTCATACTTCTTTCAAGGCTAATAAACCAAACTATTTTGTCTCTTCTCTGTATTTTGTGCCTTAGTGTTACAGCATTTGGGACCTGCTTATAATAGGAATTTAATCTGCTTTCACCAATGTTTTCTACAGTATTTACAGTAACCCCTGTTGAATTATTTTCACCCACATTCCACGTTAATGTTTTCCCTTCCCTACTTGTTTGCTCTAGGCAAACACAGAGAGCAGACTTACACTGTTCTCACTTTTATTTAATGGGTCAAACATATTTTCCATATTACGTTGTTCATCATATCTCAATATTTGGTCATAGACCCAAGCCACAGATCTAATCACTACATGACAGAAGTGATATAATATATGTGAACCATTTCCAACACATACAGTTAAAATGCTGCTAAAAATATTTTTTCCTGCATAGGGAAATTTCTTGAATAAGCAAATGGGGATCCTTCCCATTATACATAGCAGAAATCCAGGGTGCTCTCAGGCATTATTTTATCATCTGGGGCTTCATTCTTTAAAGCCATTGCAATGCCCATTTAGAAGAGTAGCAGCACAGTTCTCAAAGCAAGTATTGTATTGCTTCTGATTTGCAAAAGTGAAGTTTCTGCCTCACCAGGGGTCAGAGGTGGCAACTCTATTCTTTGTAATGGACATGCCATGGAAACTTCTCACTGACTCTGCAGGGGAGATGCTCTGTGAGTTTGCAAGATCCCAAAAGAGAAAGACCAGTAGAACAAGAAATATTCATTAAGTAATGAAGCTGGTGAGGGTTCTTGAGCCCAAGTCTTATGAGGAGTGGTGAAGGAACTGGGGTTGTTTAGCCTGGAGAAAAGGAGGCTGAAGGGAGACCTTATCACCCTCTACAACTACCTGAAAGGAGATTGTAGAGAGGTGCGAGTCAGTCTCTTCTCCCAAGTAGCAAATGTCAGGACAAGAGGGAATGGCCTCAAGTTGTGCCAGGAGAGGTTCAGACTGGATATCAGGGAAAATTTCTCCAACAAAAGGATTGTCAAACATTGGAACATGCTGCCCAGGGAAGTGGTTAAGTCACTACCCCTGAAGGTATTTAGAAGATGTGCAGTTCTAGTGCTGAGGGACATGGATTTAGCAGTATTAGGTTAACAGTTGGACTTGATCCCAAAGGTCTTTTACAAACTAAATGATTCTATGATTCTAAAACAAAGAGTGAACAACAGTTGCTTTATGAACATCCGTGTTCACTACAGATATGATATATCTCTGTATATAATATATACAGACACATTTTGCTCTCCAGTGAGCAAAAAGCTCTGAAAGTTCTTTTAAACTAGATGAATTAGTAAATTACAAGCTCTGGTTTATTGATCCTTCTTGCACTATCTTTCAGAACATAGTAGGAGTTACATTGATATACTAAGTTTCAGCCCAGGGCATTTGCTAGATTTCTTCTAAAAATCTTGACCTTTCATCACCATTTTCCCCTCTGCCACCTACCTGACCTCCCATGGAACCTTCAAGCATAGTGCCAAAACCCAGAATGGTGGTTTCCTAAGGCAAAGACATTTTTCCATTTCTAGCAGGCATAAACAGGAATTCCGTATCTAGATTTCTGTTTTGACTTTTTATTGTTTTTTAGCCTTCAAGAAGAGAAATATTTAGAGCAGGTGGCCTGTGTTAAGTCTACATGTAATCAGATTTCTGTAAGTATCTGCCTTTCACTGAGATGCTGGCTTTAAGAAAATGTAGTTATTCCCAAGTAGAAGGTTATGTATGTGAACAACTCATCTCCAAATCATCATTATACACACATACTATTGAATAAATGTGTTTGCATATAAGCTTTAAATCTTTAACTCTATTCTGGTACTTCATGATATTTGGTAATCAGTAAATTTCATGGTATGTCTTGAATGCAAAATAGAACATACCACCACACATTGTAACAGCCTCATATACATCCAGAAGGACCCTATCCTAGCACAACCACTGTGCAAAGGAGAGTGACCAGATGAGCTTCACTTGACTTTAATTACTTTAGTATTCACTTAGTCAGTGGAGAAAAATAAGGTCTGCATTGTGGACATCATAAGTCAGGCAAGATGAATTCCATCCAGCCTGGCTTTCAGCTTTCTCAGAAGGAGAAACTATGGCACAGATTGAACTGGGCAAGGGCTAGGGACATGCCATAGTGCAAACAATTTGGCAGGACAAAGACCTTCCACTCACTGAGTCTGAAAACAAGAAGGCACAAGGTAATTTACGTGTTTGTGTCATTTGTTCTGAAGATACATCTCTACTCAGACACCCTACCCTTTACTTCTCATCCGTCAAGGATCTAACATTCAAAGAACAGAATCTTTCATTATACATATTGCTGAAGTGGTTCCAGCGATGTGCCACCCTGCACAAACAAAGGTAGCTGCTAAAAATAGAAACTGTACTCGTATATAAAACCTCCACCCCCAAATGCCAGGAGGCATGAGTTTGGTTCGAATTCCAGCAGCTTTTGCTTGACTGATCCGTTCAACACTGGGAGTGATGAAACAGTGCAGCAGTGATACAGCATATACATTTTATAATCAGCAATAATGGAGATCCAAGAGTTCAAAACACTGGGCCCAAAATATACCAGGAGAGGGTCAAAACATTAGAGGACATAAGAAACAGCAAAGACATCAGTGCATTAGGCCTGTGTCTACAAGAATGGTATTAAAATAGTTATCTCAGTGCATCTCTGTTGTCACCTGAGGTCAAGCTAGAGATCACTCAGCCGTGGCTGTGGCTGTGCCAACCTTCAGCTTCAGGTCAACTCTGGCTCTAAGGCTTGCAGGCTGTGCCACTGCAAGGTGTGATAGATGGATTCCACCTCCTGCTGCTGCTCCAATACAAAACCCCTGTTTAAATATTTACCTATCACACCCTCTTCCATCCTGTATCTCAGGCTCTAGCAACTGTCAACTATCTTTTTGTCCTTTCATTTCACATTAACAATTTGCTTTTGATTGTTAGTCACAGTAAAAGGTCACACAAGGTGGAACATCACTGGTTTAAAAAGTATCTGTAAAATACTGAAAAACTTGTCTTTGTGTAGGTGATGAAACTTTCCAACTTTGTCAGTTTTCTGCATAGGAAATATTACTGTGCAGAACCAAGACTTTACTAAAATCAAACCAGTGTTCAGCTGGTGGAAGCTGACTTTTATTTATAGCACCCAAAGCCTTTTTTTAAAAAGCCGACCCAGCAAGAATTTCTATTTAGCAGCAGGCTGGGGCACTTCTTCAGTAGCTCTTCTTGGGAGAGAGCCCTCAAGACCCAAGAAACTCACAGCCCTGCACTGGTATGTGTCCACACTCGATCAATATTGAGGAGTCATGTTAAACACCTGAATGCACATACCAGTAGCAAAATTAATATTTAGTGACTTTTACAGGAAAGCACTTTGAAGTTTAAAACATTGGTCTTCCCAATTTAAAATCTGACCCCAAGATTAGTTTTGCCAATTGAGAAATAAACAGCCTGGTTTTACAGAGATAGATGAGTAAAGTTACTCCACTAAAACGCAAGTTTTTTGTCTCTCTTTTACATTAAAGAAACATTATAAGTCAAAGAGTTTGCAAATATCAGCCCCTCATTCCAAATATCCATCTCTCCATTCTGTTTCACCCCACGTTAATTGAGTGACATCATACAGACAATTGTACATTTTTCCTGGTCATATACTTCAGCTGTTGTACAACCTGGATATACAAAGGTACCAGGGGACATGAACAGGAAGAGTTACAGGGAAAGGACAGCCTCACCACTTAATCTAAGGTATAGAATATTTCGAAGAGCAGCAGTGAACCATGGAATATATTTCTTATCTCTCTTCATGTCTCAAACTTTCTTCTCACAAGAGATTGTAACAGAGCAATAGACATAGAGATGAACAGATCAAGCAAAGAGAAGAATATCCAGTGGGTCATGCAATTGCCTGCTCTTATCTCAAAGAAAAAAGAGATTGGTGGATCTCTCTGATGCTACAGATAGTCCAACTCTTCCTACTTTTGTCAATATGTTTAAAATACAAGATTTATGGAGATCTAGACTGAAAGGGAACTTTGGCAATGCAGGCATGAGAAGATTAAACCAGAACAGTGATCTCGAGACAGACAGTTTCTCAAGATGGAGGAAAAAAAAAAATCATAAAAGAAAAAAAAAAATAGCCGCTAAGAAGATGGCCCAAAGCAAAATGCTCTACACCCCTCCCTGGCACCTGCGATGTGAATATCCCAGCAGGTATAAGGAAAACATTTGTAAATATTGAGCTCCCCACCTCAGCACGCACAAAGCTGAGAGTTCAGGCCCTAAGCATTTTAGCAGCCAAAGCCACAAGCCGGCAGCTGAGATGGGTGCTGCTGTGCCCAGCACACGGGCCTTGCAGAGAGCAGCATGATGGCAGCAGGTACAACCCACATTCTCACTTACAGCTTTACAAACAGGTGGGCTTCCCTGGTGCTACTTCCTCTCCTCCTTGTGACAACGCACCATTAGTGATGTGGTTTGTGTCTGTATCTGTGTGCATTTGTCCAGATGTGTACGTTTAGCTAGTTCCTAGTTATGTCTATTGGCTCATGACTATTAAAAATACATTGCATCAGGGAAATTACACCCATGTGCTTTACCCTGGGCTTTTGAGGATGCAGGAACAACTCTTCAGTGAAGAATTTTTTGTTTCCTACCTTGTTTTCACTCCAGGGCACCTAAACAAGAAACAAATTGTAGTTTGAAAACTGCTTAGTCCATTGTAGCACAGCAGCAAAACCGAGCCTGAAAATTGGCAAGGCAAACTTGTCAGCCCAAAGGGCCAACCGTGTCCTGGGGTGCACCAAGCACAGCATAGCTAGCCAGTCGAGGGAGGTGATTGCCCCACTCTGCCCTGCAGTGGTGCAGCCCCACCTCAAGTACTGTGTGCAGTTTTAAGTGCCTCAGTATAAGGAGGACACCAAAATTTTAGAGTGTGTCCAGAGGAGGAGGTTGACCAAGATGATGAAAAGTCTTGAGGACAAGACTTATGAGGAGCGGCTGAGTTTACTTGATTTGTTCAGCTTGGAGAAGAGAAGGCTTGAGGGATGACCTCATTGCAGTCTGCAACTTCCTCAAGGAGAAGAGAAGAAGGGGAGGTGCTTATCTCCTCTCTCATGATCAGTGATAGGACACATGGAAAGGGAATAAAGCTGCATCAGGGGAAGTTCAGATTGTACATTAGGAAAAGGTTCTTTGCTGAGACGGTGGTTGGTCACTGTAACAGGCTCCCCAGGGAAGTGGTTGAGGTATCAAGCCTATCAGAGTTCAAAAAGTGTCTGGACAATGCTCTTAGTCTAGTGTTTAAGTAGTCCTGTGGGGAGCAGGGAGTTGGACTCAGTGATCCTTATGCGTCCATTCCAACTTCTATGATTCCATTCTATGATTCTATGAACCCATGGAAGTCTGCTACTCTCTGTGTGGAAATATCTCCATTTATAACTACTGGGGCTGCTCAGTAAAAGCAAATCAGGTCACCTCCATCCAAGCCTCACAGACTACGGCTTCTCAGGCAGCCCCTCAACAGAGATATGCAGCCTTGAAACTTCGCAGAAAGCACCATATGAGAAGGAATTTGTTACTGCTAGACAAGGGCAGTTTTCAGTTATGTGACGATATACACAACTGCTGCTGTTTCCATTTCTCCCCACACATCGTTGGTGTTATTTGAATTAAGCTCACGCTACTGATCTCTTCCTGAGAAGCTAATGGAGCATATGTTATTTGGAACATACTAAATGGAAACATGGCACGTATTTTGTTAATGGACTATGCAGATTTTTATGAACCAGAACTGGGGAAATCAGCCTGTTGCTATTTCTGGCTTTGCTGCCCGGATGTTTTTAGCATAATGTTTGCATACAGAAGAGCCAAGTCATATGACTGCAAAGGCTAGCACAGCCCAGCATTCAGACAGGACAGGCAGAGGGTTGGCTGGGGAATACTGTAATAAATTGAATGAACAGTGGATGTGGCCATGCTAAAATCTAGATTTTATTTCCATCCTTGCCATAAATTACTTTTTTATAACCTGTGCATTATTTAAATTGCAAAATGGGTTAAAAAATGCTCGCGAACGGAGGTTCAAGAGGCATTGCAGCAAAATAAATGTTAGGAATAACACAGAATTATTGGTAACAACTGGTGGATGACAACAATTTACAACCCCTTGGTTCCCAGCCTAATGCGGTGTTTTTCTAAGACACAAGGTCTCTACTTCTCTTAAAGAGGTGGGGGAAATCAGAAAGGAGCTCTTATAGAAAAGAAATATATCATGTGTGGTGCTCATGTGAAGGGCTACCGCACAGAGGCAGCTAAAGGACTGTCATTAAGTCACCTGTATGTCATCATGTAGTACCAGGGAGACGTGCAATGTCTTGAACTGGACCAGTTCAAAACCTTGAAGAAAACAGATTTTCTTTAGGATGTGCAAGCCCTTTTTTAGTCTGAAAGACAGGCATTAAACCTCAAGATAAGCACCAAGTGAGAACAACAGCTCAGCACCGCTGCTACAGGATCAAGAGAAAAACAAAATTCACCGATAGAGTACCCAGGCAGTGTGGGCTGGTGACTGATCAGACAGACTGCCTCAAAGGGTATAACACCATCAAGCAGTTAACAAATAAGGTACAAGGGACTTATCCTAAGCCTTTCTTCCCTATACAACTGTGCTGGAGCTAACTTAACTCAGCTTCACTGGAATTTTTTTAAAATGAAATAAAAACTTCATCTGTGAAAAAAAAGGATAATAATAATAACAATCAATAGGNCTCGTCAGCTTCCTCATCCTGATCGGGTGGTCTGTAATACACTCCCACCACAGTATCCCTCGTATTTGCCTGGCCCTTAATCCTTACCCATAGGCTTTCTACCCTCTCTTCATCCGCCCCTAGTGAGAGCTGGATGCATTCCAGCTGCTCTCGCACATAGGATCGATGCAGGCAGTGGTTTATTTGGCAAAAGAAATACCTTCTGCTCATTATGGCGTAGCTCATAGACTAAGCTAAGCCAGCTGGTCTGAATTAAAACACCAAGTACTTGAGATAAGGCTCTTGCACATCTGCATGTGAAGATTGTATGCTTGAAAGGTAAAGCAGAAGTTTGGTAGTTGAAGCAAGCCTTTAAACAGGTCAGTCTAGTCCCAGTGAAGTCAATGGAAAAGTATGAAACTATGAAAAAAAGTGAAGATTCAACACGAATTTTGGTAGGTAAAACAATTCAATTCTGAGTGAAGAACACAAATTTTTAACATTTGAAAGTGTGGCAAAGCCACCTTTCTTTTCATCTCTTCCTATGAACAAGGACTGCAAAGCTGTGTCCTGCCCTTTAACTGGACCTGTAACAGGCAAGTGTTTGATGTCAAGACACCCGACAATGACTGTCATGTCAGACACTCATTTGCTGGATTTTCTCCTGGCAATCACATTGCAGATAACTCTCCATTTTGCCATCTAATCATTGGCTACTCTGCTGAACTGCTCTCTTCGTTAATCTTAGCTTTCCCACAGATAAGATCACAGGTTTTTCGACTACTCTTGCAGACCATCTCTGCCTTTACTCTAGAATTCACTATTTTGGGCTAAAAGAGATTCTGAAATGCAGTAGTCAGTGGATGAGTCGATAATGTTAGTACCAAATGTTTCCCTGTTATGACAGTCCAGTATCTGGGCAGAGGGTTCAGAGGGTTGGGTGGCAAGGCACAGGCTGATCATGAAAATCAAAGAGCACAGTATCAGGCCTAAATCCATCTAAAGACACACACAAAAAAAAGAGTCTGTCTCATTTGTTTTGCTTTCCATATTAATAAAGCTGCAACTTATTATGTAAACCATATGCTGTCTTCTCAGTTGGGTGCATTAATGAAATCCTCTGAAGAGGGGAGCATGGTTTTTTTGATTAAAAATGGGAACTCTTCTTCTTTTGCTAAAACCCCTTTTTCCCCTCTTTTGCCAATTTGCATTTAGTCACAGTCTCCTCAAATCCACTTCTTACTCTTCAGTCGAAAATGTGACTAAGGATTTCCAAAAGGGCAGGGCCAAGGGGGGAGGGGAGAGTTGACAGGAACAAGAAATTATTTTCTCCAGCATTTCGTGATCATTTTTTAAGTACTTCTTTTGATTTCTCTTCCTTACACCCATGTAACTTCCCTGTGTAAGCAATAACAGATGTTGCAACAAGCAGAGTTCACCCTTTGACCCTGAGATCTCATTGCTTCTTTTCTCTGGTGCATGTTTGGATTTAGAGCGAAAACTCCACAAAAATGCATGGGGGTGGGGTGAGATGTAAGGCAGGGGAAGAATCTAATTTTGGAAAGTCTTCCCTAGCAAACCCTCCCCAACTTCCACTTGTCTCGCTTTATTTGTGAATGTCTCAGTCCCAGAAGCTGAAGACATCTGAAATGCGCTCAGATACCACACTGAGCTGCATTGTATCAGAGTACCCAAGTGCATAAATTAGATCTCCTCCTCCAAAATTATTTTCAGAAGACACGACCTATGGCCATTCCTACTGTGCATAACACGCTGCAGCAGATGACAGCCCCTTGTCCACATTATCCCCATGCACAGACGCCTCTGTGGAGAGCTATGTCTTGTAGATCTGCAGCTCTTTCCTCCAAACACACACACAAAATTTTTACTCACCAGCAACTAAAAAAAAACCAACAACAAACCCCCAAATCTATTGCAATACTATCACTCTGCTTCTTGCCCTATCTTTTTTCCTATTGTGTTTGCCATTCTTTTTGCACAGACTCTGCTCACGTAGCCCCTGCTGTCCCCCCGACCATGCTCCCATTTCTGCCCAGTGTGGGACACGTCCCCTGCTCTGCTCCCAGCCACCTTCTCCCAGCTCCCCGTCCTTGTCACAGCCGTCTCGCTGGAGGCAGGGTGGGGAGAGCAGGCGCAAAGCCAGCTGCCGACATCTGCCACAAACAGCTGGTGAGGGCTGAGGAGCCTGCTCAGAGCGGCTGCTAGCCATGCTGCACAGGGCTTGCTGGGAAGGACCGTAGCTGGTCTCTGATAGGGTTTGAAAAGCGATCCCTGCCCCGAGGAAAGCAGCGCTCCTGAACAGCCTGCCTTTCCCGTCGCCACTTGCCAGGGCTGCCAGGCCACCTCGGGGTGCTCCTACAGGAGGAGGACAGAGGCTTGCTGAAAGCTGTGCGACAGACACACTAAAGAAAGCTGGCTGGGAAGCTTTCAAACGAGCTGCCTGCAGGCTCACAGGACATGTCTCTGCCACCAGTGTAGGGTCTTGTGAATATCTTCACCCCCACAACTCCCTTCTCCGTGCTGTTTTTCCTCTCTGTCTGCATTGCTTGCAGCCAGGACCATGCAGCCCCATCCAGCCGCGGGAAGAAAGTGTTGCCATCCTCCCACGGGCCTCCCGTCCCCACACTCCCTTTTGTGCTGCTGAGTGAGTAGCATTGCCAGTGACATGCAGATGACAATGCTGGGTCCTTGCCCCTACCAGAATGGACTTGTGCTCCCTAGGAAAACCCACTCTAACAGCTGTGAGAAAGAAAAACAAACAAGGAAACCAATGCAATTACAGCCATTATATCTCAGCACATAATTCTGAACTTTTTATAGCCCTTTGTCTGGCCTGGATTTGTTTGTTCAGAGGACCTTTCCCCAGGGAGATTACTTCTCAGCCAAATACCCTGTCAAAAATTTTCTCAGCAGCCGCAGTTTTCCACTCTGTTCTTTTCCTCTTTATGCTTCTTTTGATATACCTGAAGTGCCCTGTTCTTCCTCACATATATATCTTAAAGTATTTTTAGATTTGAGATGTCTCTCCACCGTAACCATCCAAATACATTGTTTTCTAACAACTAATGTTTGAGATGTAGCTTGCTAAATCTTGATACCAAATATAATTCTCTAAGGCATTTAAGCTTCTTAGAATATGGATTCTTTGTTTACATACATCCCTTGTTATAAAGGAAGAAAAATAATCAATATTTAACAGATGCAGAAGGGTACCTTGGAAACTAATATTCTACAAAAGGGAAGAGCACTTTCTGAGAATGGAGAAAAGACTTAGAGATTAGAGCTGGCAGCTCACCATTGTGTGGCCACTTACTGTCACAGAATCCAGCAGGAGACGGCTCCTGCCATTTCCTTTTGATTTCTCTGTGTAAATCTGCTCTCACCTAAAGCTTGACCACATGACAGTACATACTCACATTAAACTGATTATTTCTGTCTCAGCTGGGTGTAGAAGAGGCAGTTTTAACTTTCACATAAAAAATGTCCATTCTGGAAATACCCACATTCTCGGGAGAAGGAGATGCATTTCACATCCCTAACAGACCTCTGCATTTTATGTTAACTTCTTGATGATAACCAGGCAAAAGACAGTCCAGCCTAACATCTGCATTCAAAGTTGATTAAAATGTCCTGATAAAGTAGCCAGACACACAGATTAACCTAAAAATCTACAGGCTAAGGATACTATAGATCAGATTAAAATTTTACCGTTCCTAAGTAATATCAGCTACTTGCCACAAAATACATTCACAAATTCATTTGACTAACCTGGAAACAGTTTATAGTTAACCAGGCTTGATCGTGATACAAGGGGATAAGAGACAATTCCTGACCTGTGGAGCTGGTGCTCCCCCACAGGTAGAACGCAAGCACAGAAAGGAAGAGCAGCTGGGTGTGCACAGGGGAATAAATACCCTGATTGCAGAGATTTCTCCTAGTGACAGATAGGCCTCCCTCTTCCTGCAGATACAGCATGTATCTGGAGAAAAGTGGTGCATCTTGAGAGTGGGACTATAAGCAAGTTGGATTAGTAAAAGTACTGAGCATCCTGCTGGTTGATTCACCAAGCGATCTCTACCGTCCCCCTGGAGCAAAAGAAGTACTGCTCTATTTCCTCCTTTCTCTAACCTCACAGCTGTTGGGTCAAAGGATGCTTTAAATCCACTAATAAAGCAAAAAATTTATAGCAAAACCCAATCAGATGCATTTTATTAATCTCTTGCAGAAGATGCTGACATCATACAAATGCAGGTTTATAGTTTTTTTATTTGGAAAATTAAGCTATAATAGAACAAAGCATATAAATCAGTCAGACCAAGTATGTGAACAGTTGTAGAATTTCAAGAAGAAAAGCCCCTTTATAGCATGGACATGACCCAAAATGATTTAGAAAGTCTTATTAAAAGGAACAGGATGCAGCATTTCAAATGTTTCACCATCTCTAGCTTTGTGCTGAAGGTTTCAGGAACTCACAAAATTAAGCTGTTGGCATTGTTGGTTTCACGTCACCTCTGAAGCCACAAGGAAGTACCTATCACCACTTAATTTGACTTCCCCTCTGAGGTTTGTGGTATGCTGTTGCACTGCACACAGGAATGAAGTCCACAAACTCCCAATTTAGGATTTTGTTTATGACCTTATACAAGAACAACCCAAAGATCCTCATACCTAAAAGTTGCAGGGTAGCATCCTGCTCTGCTGAGTGGCATACAAACAAGGACTGCTTTGAAATAACAGAAGAAACAGACCTTGCAATCGCACGGCTGAGGGACTCCATCAAAGAGCAAGACCATTTTGGCCAGCGGGATACCCGGTGTTCTCAAAGGAGAAACCAGCAAGAAATTTCCCAGTAAAGCTAGGGGGAAGTACTCTAGGAGAAAAGGGGAATGGGAGGGCAAGCCAAGGGAAACAGAAAGATCTTGTGCCATTTTTGTCAGCTTTGATCAAAAGCAGCAAAGACTGTGGGACCACTTACAGGATGATTGTAAGTCCTAGTAGCACCCTAAAAAATACCCCTTTTGATGGTATATTTGACAGCAACAATTTTGATTCAAACTTTGTCCATACTATAATTTGGTTTATTGTCATTACTACTATATCATCATATACAATCCACACTTCTAACTTCACTTCTACATCCGTCTTTTTGAATTGCATGCACTCTTCAGCAGCTGACCTAGGCAATGTAGCTGTTTTAACAGATTTCTCTTATCCCTCTGAAATCTGCATGCACCTGTGATGCCAGAAGTTCTTTATATTTTTTTCCCATTTGCTCAATTTTCATATTTTTGTCTATTCAGTCTAAGCATGGAGACTGTAAAAGTGTCTGCTGAGTTTGCTTTTCTGTTTCCAAGATTAGAGATCTCCTTACCAGTTGTGCTAGTCTGAGTTCCAAAAGCCTGAATTCTGGTTATTTAAGGAGAGTCCACAGAAATGTAAAATATTTTCCATCTATAAATTCTTCTCAACAGTCAATATCACAAAGTTTCTCTAAAAATTCAAACCTGGATACTGTCTTCATAGCTTTGTCAAACTTTGGCCTCACTTTTCTATCAAACAGGAAGACTCTTCAGATGACCAATGGAGTTTCTATTTCTTTGAGTAAATTTGGTGACCCAGGTAATTATCTTTCATGTATTTCAGTGAGAATTTGGGAGTACCATCTGCCCTCATATGAAAGCTGACCCATAGATTTTCTTCCAGAATCCTTTCCAGCTTCATGTATGTCCCCAGCACATCCTTTTGTTCTCTGCATCTATTTAGTGCAGGCCTAGTATCTCACAGTAGTGGGGTCTCATTTGGTTCATAAAAACACCTATTTTTTATGTTCAAGCAAGTTTCTTATTTTTCTCTGCTTTCTGTCTGTCCTCAGATCATTCTGTCTTATCATCTCTATAGTGTCACTATTACCTGAATACTATCTGTGTCCTTCTTTACACTCCAGTCTCAGACTACGTAGTATGTTCTATCTTCTTTTTCTGCTGTGGCTGGTTTGGCTTTTTTACTTGTCACCCAGCTTCTTTCTGGTTTTCCCTGTCATTCTTCCACACAGCAGAACTATCCACTGATTTTATTTCTCTTCACGAGACAAACTCTGTCTTCTTCCTGTGACCATGTTTTGTCCCATGCATCTCTCCTTAGCTAGCTGTCTGACTTCCACATCTTGTTTGGAAGATGACTTAGTTTGACTGTAGACCCTCTTCTGAACTCCATGAAATCCGCTGTCCTAGCATCTCCTCCATTTACTACTGGAGTACCTCTTGCGTAGGAAACATGTATTAGAAACCCATGTCAGAGAATGTAGATCTCATGGATTCTGCTTTTTTCTTTTTTTTTTTCCTCTACTAAGAGCCACTCCATTTTTGCCTCAGTAGCCACATCTCTTTCTCTTCTTAATTCCTGCTCTGAAAGTAGAAAAGAAAATCACAAAAATGATTTCTTAGAGTCTTTCAGACACCTAATCCTATTTCCTATTTTCTGTATGGTGTTTCATTAGAAGTATATAATTCGAAGTCATGCACAGCAGAACGGCATTTATACAAGGAAAATTCCTTTTAATGTCACAGTTGAACACTTAGAGAAAACATCCACATTGATTCAGTGAAAATAATTTCTAAGATTTTCACCCCTATGGCTTTCCTGTTCACATGAAATGTCTATGTGAATAGTTGTCAGAATAAAACCTTTGCCTTTCCACTTCTCGCTCGCATTTGCTGCATAACACTGTGTGCTGTTCACCTAATGTGTTTCACACCAGAAGTTGCTGCAATTCAAATTTCTTATCCACAGAAACATTTTTTTATCCTTCTGTGACATTTTACAATTTTTTCCACAAAGCCTTTTATGAATTCACCAGCTATATTTATATTGGATCTACTCCTTAACCTTACTTATCTGATTTTACCTTATCTGACATCTTGTTTCTCAGCCCACATATATGTATGTAAATCTGCTTAGAGTATTTCCCATTTCTTTATAATTTTTTGTTCCCACAACTGCATATCTTCTACAGATTTATTCAACTCCCTATTCACTGCTGACATCTTGACACTAGCAAACAGCCGTTCACTGCAAATCTTTTCCCATGACTTAACTTGGGAATCAGTTTTTCCCCATTTCCTTTGTCTGCCTGTAAGTTTAAGCACTGAAGGTTTTCCTCTGTAGCAGCCACACTGGCCTAAGCCAACTGAATAACCTTCCTCACATGCTGCACCCTGGTCATCCTCTCAGCCCAGAAACCACAAGGAAGACCATACAGGCAGTAGAACCTGGAACAAACCCTCTGCTGCTGAAGCAAAAAAAAAAAAAAATCAAATTAATTGAATCAAATTACTTTGAAGCCCCTAGTAACAATCACCGTAGATGGAAGGACCTCATCATTATCTCCACTATTTCACAGTTTATTCTATTCAGGCTCCTCAGATTAATACCATCTGCTTGTGGTAATTCGCTGCATTTGTCTTTCTCAAGTTGCTTCATAACTTCCTCCTGAGAGACTGCAATCTCTCTTAAGGCCAACGTCTGATTTCCCATAGGAAATGCCCTCTGAATAGCACCTTCCACGGAAAACACAGATGCAGGAAATTTGTTTGACTTCACTCTTAGCTATGCCTCGTTTCCTGCTGACTTCTCATTGCCTTATGGTGCACAGTCACTCGTGCAGTTTCTAAACACTAACAGGTACCTGTGGGTTTCTTGTCTTGGAAATATTTTTATATTTTAGACAAAACTTTTCTGTATTTATATGGCACAAAGTCTCTTTATAGTCTCAAAGTTTCTTTATAGCATTTATCCCCAACATTTATCAGGGTAGAATGTTCCAGACAAAGAATGACTAAGAATTCTAATAAATATTTTTCTCATTTACACACATTTTTTTTTTATGTTCACAGCCATTATGTTTCCCTGGAAGAATTTCTATTGATTAGAAGCAAGTTGAGCCTTCTACATTCCTCACCTCAATTAACTCCTGCAACTACATGATGAATCTCTTCCTTTTTCGCAGTCTTCAAAATGAGTTATCAAATAATCAGTTACTTATGCTCTCAGTAAACTGCTCCAATCCACCATTCTGCAAAGGCTAAAGAGGTGATGCACTAATTATGCATCGCTAGACCTGCCAGTTTAGTAAGTATCTTACAAAGGAATGGCTTTGACTAAGACAATACTTTGGGTTTGAATGTCCTGTGTGGGCACTACTTGTTCAAACAGAAGCAGTAACATTATTTAAATCTCACTGACTCGGGAAAATATGGAGAAGCATGCAAATTCCGCTGTCAAGCCAACAAAGTAAACAAACTAAGACACAATGGGATTAAAAGATGGGATAAAAGTTTGAGATCAAAGAATCCTCATCAGAAATTCTTATGCACCAACAGTCACTTCTCATGCAAAATGAGTTGCAACTATACTGAAATCAGACAGGTAGAAAAAGCAATCCCCAGAACAACCAGAACTGTTGGTTTCCAAGGGGTTTACAGCATAAAATACAATTCCTTATAATACTGCTATAAACAATTTGGAAGCTGGTAAGTGCTATAGAGAACAGGTGTAGAAAACTTCCTGCAAGGATTTCCAATTAATAGACAGCTGTACTCTGCACTTTTGTTCTACAGCTACAGCAGATCCAACGGCAGTGAACCCTGTTTTCTAATTATGATGTGCCAAGTGGCTTAATCAGTTTGCAGTCTTTCTTTTTTAGGTAAATGAAAAGGGGATTAAATAAATAGCGTACAAAAGGTAGGAGGGTATCCTCTGAACAAAATAATTCAGAGCTAGGTAATGCTGAACTGTCATCAACATCTGACGACAATGTGGACAGAATCAGTCACAGAGTACTTTTGTGAAGTTTGGAAGGAAGAAATTGTGTAAAGATAATATATAATGAATACACTCTGCTAACACCACTTAATACCTGTAGGATGCCTTTTCCATGGTTTCTGATACTATTTATAGTAAATTCTTCTACAGTAAGTATAGTATTTACATTCTTTATAGTCAATTATTGCAGAATCCTAGAAAATTCTTTAACACTGGTGCCAATTGTACGATTCTAGGATTTTACCAAATTCCTTGACTCACTGAGCTTCCATTGGTTTTCTCAGTACATGTGGGGTTTAGAAAGATTATAAGGAAATTAACCTGCACATGTTATCAATGGAAAGGCCATACCAGTCAAGAAAGAGAAAAGAAACTTTCTGGGAACCAGTCATAGCCTGACTTACTGGTGTAATTTATTTTCACCTACCACCATTTGAAAAATGGCTCATATTTGAAACACACAGAAATATTATGCCCTCAAATCTGTATTAAAATTTTCCCCTGGAAAACTTCAGATATTTCTTTAAAAGCTTCTCACTCTATTTTAGGAGATTTGTAAACTCTTTTTACAAAGTTGTTGCAGGTTTTCTGGGTATTTCTCACCTTGTAGTATAGCGGCAGAGTGTGCAGGAAAGGGAGGTCCATTTGATATGTACTGTCTTCCAAGTTCATTGAACATACTCTTATTTCTGTCTTCTGAGAATATGTGTAAAAATAGTGTTTGTTCACCTTGTGTTTATCAGTTATTTCTTAGTACATTTTTATTATAACTTTTTTCTCTCTCTTCTGCCCTAAAGAAAACAGGTCAGAGTATGAATTAACTATTTTCCTTTTTCTAAATGCTTGTCATCAGTACATCCCTTCCTGATGAGATAACCTGAACTAAACATATTATGTAGTACTATTTCTGTTCTGAAACTACTGGTTTATGTAGATGTCTTTATAATAAGTCCAGAATTATCATCGTCCCTTTTCTAAAATATTGCTGAGGTTGGTTTTTTTTACTGGTTTTGCACATTGGGTAGAAGTCATAATTATGTTCCCATAATAGTACCCAGGTGTCTTTCCTGAGTTAATTTAGAATTCAGCAAGGCGTATGACTAATTAAAACTTCATTTAAGAACAGATACTCTTGAGGGCTGTGCATAAATGACTTTATGACATTTTTAAACATACAGAAAAATGATCTGTGGGGTCTGTCAGCTGCTCCACACCTCTACTGCCTGTTAAGCAATTACATTTTTTAAAAATACGTCCTTTTCTACCTTAGATTTCAGGGTCTATAGAATGAGCAACAGATAATATTATTTTCTTGTGTATTAAAAACAAAAAAAAAGTAAATGAGGAAAGCATAACCCTCAATCTAATGTTGTTTTAACTGTTGAGGTAAATTTCACAAGAAAAGGCCAGGGAAGAGATTAGGTGACGTGTTATCTGAAGCCGGACTAGTGTTGGTCTTGATTCTTGCTTATAGACTCAGAAGATTACAAACCCTGCAGGTAACAAAACATGGCTCTGGAACTGAAAAGGAATATAAAGTTATAAATAGAAATTCACTGTCAAATATTTCTTCAGCATCAGTGGAGATGAGACGCAGACGGAGAGGAGATTAAATCTACAGGAGACCTGGGGTACATTAATTAAGTGTCTGACATTGCAGAACACATGTCTGGGGTGAACATAACCAATCTCATCTTGGTGAATTGATTTTCTGATAATGTCTTAAAGACTAGTGGCCAGTATCCTCGATAAAAATCTTTACATCTACATTACTTAGTGAAATCAGGAAATAAGCATCACATTCTGGGCATTTATTAGATTTAGCTTAAATGCTAAATTCTTGCATGGCAAACAGCCACTTTCTCTAGAGTTACTGAATTTATTCCCTATCAGATGGAAAAGCAACTGTGAAAAATCTTTACATAAACCTGCTGGGACTCCATCAAAGCCAGGTGTTTTGGCAAGAGAGAATTCTTCATCTGATCTCCAAGTTTCCTAAAACATTACTGCCTTTTCTGATATTAGCTAGAAGAGACAGGAACTGGTGTTTAACTTACTGACTGAAATGGAAAACAGAGGTGTGCTGGGCAACATAACACTGTGTTTTTATCATGCCTTTAAAAGATTCAAACGTAGATAAAACTAAGCAAAAGCTGTATTAAAATAATCTGAGTCACCTTGCGCAGTCAAGTAGCAAAGATAAGGAAAATTGAGACAGTCTTCACTCAATCCCCTTTATACTTGTCCATTACTGTACAGCGTCACTCATACAATAAATAAATACAATTTTAATTGTATTAAATTTTATTTTAATTTAATTTAAAAAAACACAGAACACAATAAATGATGCAGTCCCTATGATAATAAAAAATTAATCTTCAGAAAATTTGGGAACAAAACCAAGTTTCAGAATTAAAAGTTTAGTTACCCCTCCCAACAGGATACATACAGAGCCTTGACAAGCACTTTCATAAACACACATTGATAATTTATCCTTTTGCAAATTACTTCCCCAGCCCTTCCTTGCAAATAAGCTTTTATTTTTTCCAGCAGCCTCGTGATTTTCTTCTCCTTTGCATGCAGGTAGGAACTACTATAATTTTCCACTCCTTATACACTGATGCGGTGAAGCTTTCTGCTCTTATCACCTTTCCAAGCTCTCTTCATCTCTAAGCATATATATGAAACCAATCACTATTGTAAAAATGAGTTGTCTTATTGCCCCTTAAAGAGCACTTCACCAGAAAAATGAGACAAAAAGAAAACTATTAACAGATCTAAGTTCAGATCTTCTAAATCTAGAACCCTGTCTTGACAGATGTAACAGGACAATGGGGTAGGAAAAGGATGAGTGGAAGAAGTTTTATGTGAAAAAAGAAATAATTAGCAAATTGTTGCACAGTAAATTGAAATCCCAGCTCCTTCTTAGCTATTGCCTCCTGCTCCAAGACTTCTACTTAAACACACAATAAAATGTTCGTTTTACAGTTACCTCTGATTTTTTCAGAACTCAGTCATGAGCTTTTTGTTCTCTCTTACAGCATCTACTGCAACAAGGTCCTGCATTGTGGTTGATGCTTTTGTGCACTACTTTATGTCAATACCAAAAGCTTCCCATTTCAGATTTATTTCAGAGGATTTTTTAGCTGACATAAACAACGTTGTAGTTTACTATAATAGTTTACATTGAGGTGTTGGAGCGTGTCNAGGTTAGAAGTGTTTCAGGGTAGGTTAATGATTAGACTTGATGATCTTAAAGGTCCCTTCCAACCTTGCTGATTCTATGATTCTATGACTATATGATACACGGATGGTTCCCCTCAGCTCAATTTTACCTTTTAGTAGACTCCACTATCTTACTGGTGTATACACGTGTATCATCAGCAGAACAGACATTAAGTAATTAATTACACTTTAGTGTATGCTGGGTAAGACTATACACTTTCTGGTATACACCCATTGAAAACCTCCTCTGAGAAAGAATTCACACCCAAAAAAGCCAGTTTTCATAAAAAGTCAGCATCAACCCAGAGTCATAACAAAGGAACATGTATTTGAGAGGAAAACATCAGAAAACGTGACAAATCGGAACATGTTAGTCAACACTTCTTTTTTTCCTGTGTTTGTATCAATCATTGACCCATAAATAGCCCAAGTGATCATTGGAAAGGGTAAGTAGATGACTGCTCAGTTGTTCAAAGTATGAATTCAGTTAGTGTCATGACGCTTCACAGGTATTAAACACAAAAAATATTTTCTTTTCCAACTCCCAAATCTGTGCTACAGGTACTTCTCCTGGACTATGTAGGTTGGATCATCAGTAGCTAACATGAACTTCTAAAACCAATCTTTAAGTTTTAATAAAAGAGTTTTGCCAATCTTCTCAAGTAGAAAGGCAAATACATTATGTGTACACATCTTATATACATACATGTAATGTGTAAGTGCATGCACATATGTGTGTGTATAAATATGCAAACATGTAAAAGTATATATATATTATTTTCAAAGGAGCAGCAGGTGCAATGAATAATAGAATTATCCTTATTTAATTTTTCTTAAATAAGGACTGGAAAAGTTTCTGGAATTTGTTAAAGCAACATTGAACTCAGCAGTAGCATCTTACAGCTATTAGTGCAAGACCTTGCGTTTTCCTTTCTACAGGGGTCATGCCCCTTATGGTGTTTTGTTTTTATAGCGCTTCAGAACTGAACAAACCAGAAACTAAATTAAACTCAGCTAAAACCATTGTGGTTAATCTAGGTGTGAAGCACAACATCATGAAACACAGAGTTTTGCTCAGTTTCCACATGAAACAATAATCAGCCATGGCTGACTCACAAAAGTCAATATATGTTCAACAGAAACTGCTGAAACTTTGTTTTCCTTATGGAATTTGTCTGGAGTTTTGGGGGTATTTTTTACTTTTTAAGGAATGAAGATTAAAAAATCCCAAGAAACACTTATCTATGTTTTCCCAAAGCTTTAGAATCCTGGGAAGGACTATAAAACTCAGTCCTCTCCTTTATGTTTGGATTTACAGGGGCAACCCAGTCTGAAAAATTACTTTAACAGAAAGAATAAAAAAAAAAAAAAAAGAAAAAAAAAAAAGAAANAAAAAAAAAAAGAAAGAAAAAAAAGGAAGTTCTCATGAAGAAAATGTCTTTGGAAACCTCAGTGCTACACTAGAAGAGGTGTACTTGAGTTTGCTTCTCAGTCATGAGGAGGTACACACATTCAGAGCTTAAAATTATATTCCAATAATGGAAGCAATTAGCTCCATATCCCAGCTTTAGCATTCAGATCAGCCCATAACCCAATTCTTGTTACAAAACAATACATCAGCTAAAATAAATGTTCCCTTGCTAGTTTTATACTCTTTAAGAGCAGAGGTCTTGTCTGAACTGTTTTCTGAAGCTATTTGGAACCCTCTTAAATTTAGATCATCTATAGTCTCTGCACTCAATGCTCATTAGATATTATCAGATATAAGAACTAAATGGATGAGTACAAAATATCATTCCTTTACTTTTCCGTAAATATGTTACAGTTATACTGTAAAAGTGCTGCTACCTTGTGTGACAAACAGTACTTGGGGTTTTCCCTTCTTGTCCACAACTCCTTGATACTCCTGTAAGGAGATTGAGCCAGGTAGAACCATCGGGGAGAGCAGAAATTGCTGCCACCACAAGTTAGCATCCTGAGGTTTTGGCTGGCATGACAAGAGCCACAGCCAGGATTAAAACCCTCTCTGAACTCTAACCCTCACCACAAAATGTTCAGAAAAGGGGAGCATGGCACTTCACCAACATTGCTCTCCCCTCCACCTTTCTGAAATGGGCCACCCATGGTGCTGGGGACATCAACCTCAGCTCCTACCTGCCATTACCATTAGGGTTAGGGTTGAGAGCGCCAGAAAACCTATAGCTCCAGGGCAGGTGGGGCTGGAAAATGCATGCCAAAGGGAGCAAAACACTGTACCAGCATTGCTCCATCCACATCTTTCTGGGCTACTGTATTGGGGTTTTATTGCAAGATTTTGGTGGCAGGGGGGATACAAGGGTTGCATCTACGAGAAGCTGAGGGAAGTTTCCCCTATATTTGTCAGAAACAATGCCAGCTGGCTCTGAGATGGACCTGCCGCTGGCCAAGGTCAAGTCCATCAGTGACGGTGGCAGCACCTTTGGGTATCATATCTAAGAGGGGAGAGGGGGAAACAAAAGTAGGCAATTGAAGCTGGAGAGAGGAGTGAGAATATGTGAGAGCAACAACTCTGCAGACACCAAGGTCAGTGAAGGAGCCAGAGGAGGTGCTCCAGGCACAAGAGCAGCCTGTGGAGGTTAACAGTGGAGCAGATGTCCACCTGCAGCCTGCAGAGGACCCCAAGCCAGAGCAGGTGGATGCGCCCTGAAGAAGCTGTGACTCTGCAAGCCCATGGTGGAGCAGGCTCCTGGCAGGACCTGTGGACCCATGGAGAGAGAGGAGCCCACGCTGGAGCTGGTTGCTGGCAGAACTGCACCCCGTGGAAAGGATCCACACTGGAGCAGTTAATGAAGAACTGCACCCCATGGGAAGGACTCACATTGGAGAAGTTTGTGGAGGACTGTCTCCTGCGGGAGACACCCCACGTTGGAGCAGGGGAAGAGTGTGAGGAGTCCTCTCCTTAAGGAGGAAGGAGCAGCAGAAAAAATGTGTGATGAACTGACCACAATCCACATTCCCTGTCCCCCTGCGCCTCTCGGGAGGAGGAGGTAGAGAAAATTTGGAGTAAAGTTAAGCCCAGGAAGAAGGGAGGGTGGAGGAGACATGTTTTTAAGACTTGGGTTTTATTTCTCATTATGCTAGTCTAATTTGATTGGCAATCAATTAAACTAATTTCCCCAAGTCCAGTCTGTTTTGCCCATGACAGTAACTGAAATGTGATGTCTCCCTGTCCTTATCTTGATCCATGAGTCTTTTGTCATATTTTCTTTCCCCTGTCCAGTTAGGGAGGGGGAGTGACAGAGCGGCTTTAATGGGCACCTGGCATCCAGCCAGGATCAACCCAAACCAGTTGCTCATGGTGCTGGGGACATCAGTCTCAGCCCCAAACTGACATCGGTGTTAGGGTTAAAGTCTGAGGCTGAGCTCCCCAACACCATGGAGGATAGAGACAGGCTCTTTTCAGTGGTTCCCAGTAACAGGATGAGGTGTAACGGGCACAAGCTGGAACATAGGAAGTTCCGATCCAATATGAGAAAAAACTTCTTTAGGGTGAGGGTGACAGAGCAGTGGACCAGGCTGCCCAGGGAGGCTGTGGAGTCTCCTTCTCTGGAGACTTTCAAGATCCATCTGGATGCCATCCTGAGTAATGTGCGCTAGGCAATTCTGCTTTAGCAGGGGAGCTGGACTAGATGATCTCTAGAGGTCCCTCCAACTCTGAAGTTCCATGATTATGTGATTCTGTGATTCCATGACCAGATTAGAAATATATGGAGGCAGCAATGCTGGTATGGTGCCATGCTCCCCTTGGCATGACTTTTCCAGCCCCAGTGGCCCTGGAGCTGTAGGCTTATTGGGTCTCTGAGGATTATTCCAGAAATACCATTTACCTTGAATGCTTGTGGCAGGAAAATATACCTTCCACACAAAAGTGTGCCTTAGATAAGGCGGACTAAGGTTCTTTCATTTAATGATTTCTTTTCCTCTTTTTATTGAAGAAAAAGGTCCCACATAATGGTCTGGTAGAAAAGGATATACTATTATTTCTCTTCATAGGGCCAGGGAAAAAGATGTGTCACAATCTGTCAGGAGTGAAACAAGACTATACAGAAAAGAAGTTTTAAAAAAGAGTTGAAATAGCCATGAAGATACAGGAAATAACTCCACATTTCAGAAACATTGCTGTAAGAGGCAGAAATTACTGCAGTATTTGTATAGAAAGGATAACTTCTTTATTTAATATGATTAAAAAAGACAAGACTGCTGTTCACTGGCATGAGGTTACTTATTCAGCACACGTTTCCTTTCAGAGGTTTGCACTCAGAGATTTTTGTGCCTATCTTTGCCCGTTCAGAAGTGCTGGCAGAAAGGGTTTCAAGACAAGATCCAAGACCTCAATGGTGTCTCCTTTGCCCTTTGCAACCAGAGCTTGGCCATGTCTGTCACACCTGGGGAGAGTCATGGCATTGCTGCATATCTTTGCCATTGCTTTGCTTCTCCTCTAGACATCCTACTGTCCCTGATCCCAAAACAGCTCTACTGCTTCCTGCACCTCTCCCTGGGTTTGAGCGTGCCTTGTTTCAGAGGCATCAGGAATAGGATCTTCTTTTTTCCCTCATTCCCCTTCATACCGCTTCTCTTCATTGTGCCCTGTGTCTGTTCACAAAGAATTTTTTCTCTGCATTTTTTTCCTAGAAAGTTCCAGTTTACTTTTATTTAAGGAACTAGATCTACTTGGGTGCCCACAATTAGCTCCCTGCCTCATTGCACTGCAACACGTGTCCCAGGCAGCTGG
The DNA here is from genome assembly GCA_013400135.1 of Rhinoptilus africanus. Taxonomy (NCBI): domain Eukaryota; kingdom Metazoa; phylum Chordata; class Aves; order Charadriiformes; family Glareolidae; genus Rhinoptilus; species Rhinoptilus africanus. Next base: position 118,338 of record VXBO01012982.1, read on the forward strand.
CAGGTCCTAGCTGGTCCTGCAGTGCTCCCTCCCTTGCTGGAGCCTCAAATGAAATTCCAAAATTGAGGAACCTTCTTGTTTAGGTTGTTAGTTTAGGAATATTTTTTAGGTTTCCTAAAATGCACTAGCAAAGGCAAAACAGAGATACGAGGCACAGTGAAAGTGGTTGAGCAAATGAGTACCCACATCTTTAGAAAAAATCATTTGTTCTGGAGACCTTTGGTTGAGACGTATGAATTTCTCATGTCGTGCTTTCAAACACTCATTGAATGAATACTTAGGAAAACCTGTTAGTGTCTAAATAATCAGCACCAATCACTGAACAATGTTAGTTATTTGTTCGTGTAACTTATCACGTCTGAGGGTGCAAAATGATTTTAATGCTGAAATAAAGCTTTCAGCTCTTGGTGGTTTGACCAGGCTCCACCTGATTGTTCAGTGAACCCACAACGCCTGACACCAAGAATTGTGGAGGGATTCTGTCACTGGGAAAATGTTCTGGGAACATCATGGAGGAGTTTGTGAGGTAAACAGGATACTGGATTGAAACAGAGAAATTGGAAAGGATTATTCCCAAGTAGTGCTAGCATTACAGATGTCTACAGATCTGAGATGTTTATTGATCTGAGTGAGTCATACAGCTAATCATTCATTTGCCATATTTCATGTAACCTTAGGAGGAGAAAAGTCGTGTCTTGTAAGCATCTGTATCTCTGCATTGACTATAAATGCAGATTGGAGTGACGGGCTCTGATGTACACACAGATGCCTCCTTTGCTGCCAATCGGTGTTTCTCTGTGAACCTGCCCCATGAAGCAGGCAGACCTGCCTCGCTGCTAGATCACAGAGCGTCCCCAGAGACTATCACATGCCTCTACCTCTGGAGACCCCTCATTGAATCCAGGGAGCATCAGTTTATTTATCAGCAGCTCCAACTGGTCAGTGCTTCTTCAGCCTGTACCAAAGCCTGACCCTGATTTCTTGCCTTTCCTGACCCGTGTTGTCTCCCCATGTCATTCAGGTGGGTCTGATCTGTTGGATCCTTTGGATGCAATGGACAAGGTGCAGGAGAGATGGATCATTACTCGAGGGCCAGGGCTGGCCCTGCCACACTCCAGGGAGAGGAACACCTTGTTGCTGCTGGCCAGTGTCATGTTTTAACCCCAGCCAGCAGCTAGGAGCAGGCATCTGCTCATGCAGTTCTCCTGCTTCCCCGAGAAGGGCAAGGAAAAGAGGGGGAAAGGAGAGGAAAGGGAAAAAAACTCATGGGTTGACATAAAGAGAGTTTAATAGAACAATAACAGAAAAGGAAAAAAAATAATAACAATAATAGTAAAAAAAATCTATAAGGCACAGGTCACTCTCATAACCTGGCAAATTGTTGAATTGGCACTAACCTGAGCAGTGATCACAAGTAAAGTACCTCCCTCCCGCACGTTAACGCATCTATATACTGAGCATGACATCTATTGTATGAAATATTCCATTGGCCTTTCCATCGTTCTATCTATGCTTCTTATCAGATTTTATAGGAACTGAAAAAAGTCCTTGAAAAATATAAGCATCAACTGGCAACAACTAAAACAGCATGTATTATTGATATTCCTTTCAAACCAAATCTGAAACACAGCAGCCACTAAAAAAAAAAGATAATACTAACTCTATCCCAGCTGAAACCAGGACAGCAGGTGACCTGAAACGCGGGTGTGAGCCAGCTGCAATTCCCATACCTCAGGCTAAGCGAAAACACAAACATGTATTTATTCATAATATTCAAAACAGACAACACAGTCACAAATGTTTATAAAAGATGTAGGCAGAAAAAATAAAAGCAAAAATATGCTTAATCTGCTTATACTAAGGTAACATGCGAAAGTTCCCTCATTCCATTATTCAGTGGGTTTGCTGTTTACCTCCTGATGAGATGACAGTTTCTGCCTTTGCCCATGCCTTCTTTTTGAACAGATAGCTCATCTTTTATAGCCAATGGGCCCTTCGAAACATCCTAAAGGGTAAAGACTGGGTTCATCATTCACTCCAAATGCTTCTTCTTGTGCCTGAAGTAGGAGACAGGCTGTTCACCCTTGTGAGCAGAATAAAGGTTGCTTCCCAACTACAGCAATGTTACAGCAACCCCAGTCTGCTATTGTGTTTTACTAGTAATTTATTGGATCAGTTATAGTGTATTAGTAGCTATATTAATAATTTACTAATTTTTAAGGAGTAGTACATTAGGAGTCACCTGCTGTTCCTAACTGGTGAGTAAAGGACTGTGGCTAAACAAGGTCTGAACCTCTTGCCCCCTCCTTTTGGCAGCTTATTGGTGTGACTCAATGAGGAATGCATCTTTCATTGAACCCTGTGTTCTCCATCATTTTGTACTTAGAAACACACATGCTTGTAGCACGCTGGCTGTATGTAATTCATTACTAATGTTTGCCCAGAGAAGACAGCAATCAATCACAGCGAGGCAACAATGGGTTTTGGGTGACTGGTCCTGAACCTTTACAGAGAGAGAGGGGGCGCATACCGTGCATGGATCTGAGAAAGGAAGATGACAATGGGGAAATAATTCTCCATATTTTGAGCTTTGTAAGTGCTCATGGATTTAGAAGAAATAGGTTTCATTGGTTATTTGTTTGCTTTTGAGTAGGAAGCTTTGACTACTTAGTTATTTTTCTTGGCTTTATTACAAAGCTGTATTTTGTTGATATAGTAATTTAATTATGAGATGGAAGTGGATGCTCTGACCTGTCACACACCAGGAGATCACAAGAGAGGGATTGCAGGTCTATTTTTGTCAAAGAACATCAGTAGGGGAAAACAATCCTTTGCTCAGAGTGGATTAGGAACCAAAGTAGCTTTTGTCCACTACGTTGATTACACATGTAGACCAATTCACACCTTCCAGAAGGTAGAAATCAATGAGCACAAAGGTACAAGACATGCTGAGTTATGCAATGCCAGACTGAAATGCTCACCAGTCTGTGCTATGTACCTATTGGATTATGCTTCCAAACAGGAGGATTTGCTGAAAGTCAGCAAAAAAATAGTTGTCTAATTAATCTACCAGCTGATTAAAGGCATAATCAAAAACAAAGGAAGGAGGTGAAGAGAGGGAAAAGATCCACTACGCAAACAAACGGTTAAACTAGAAGTCAACAAAGTAGCATGATTAATGCCAAGCTGAAGTGGATGGTAACCTACTGGAAGGAAGGGTTTCAAAGACATGGATATTGGCAGTCTATCATCCTGGAGATAAAAAAAGAAGAGTCATCTATATTCAAGAACTTGCTTTTGAAGCTCTAGATCATTCTCATCCCACATACAGTTTTTCCATATAAAACCAACAGAGGCCACTGGAGAAGGATTGAATTACACGGCAGGTTAAACAGATGATGAAGTGGGCAAATGAATGGTGAGGATAACAAGAATTTCTTAAATTTTTAGTTCTTGTACATTAACAAAAGGGAAACATGCTGCTTAAGTTAGCAGAACAAACAAAGCAAAGAATGAGAAGAAACCTCAAGCAGGAATGACTAAGCCTATAAACCTGAGAGCTCAGCAGGAAAAGCAAAGACAAGGGAAACAGACTAAAACTTAAATTTAAAGAAGAGATTTTAACTGGACAACAGGAAATAAAATCCAACTCAAAAGGTTATTGGGTTAAAGATCAGGCTGACAAGGGAAATAGTTCAAGATACAATTATCAAAGAATTTAACACTGGAAACAAAGACCATTGAGGGACTTACAACATTCCTATATTCACTCTGATAAAGCCAGTGGCCCAGCCTAGACAGAGCTGTGATTCTTTCCAGCCAAATTTCTCCTATAAAAACTACAGTAGAATTCCTTTTACTCATTTCCAGTAATTTAAGCTACAGCAAACGTAATCTATGTAACTTAAATGCTGCAATGTGTTTGTCCTCGGAGTGTTTGTGCTGTGCCCTGGGTTTACAAGGTTATTGCAGGTTACAGCATTGTCATCTGACACATGCACATCATCAATGATCAGGGCTGAAGCACTATTTCTGTATACAGGAGTGGGCTGGGGCAAAAGAGCTTTCTGGACTTAGTGCCAAAGAACAATGCCAGCCTTTGCTGCCATATGGCATGGGGACAAGGAGCAGGGTCAGCATTTCACAGTGTGTCGCCTGACTTCCTTCTTCAGACTGATGAGCATTAGCCAAGGAACTATTTAGATAAGCTTGCAAAGCCATGCCGTTTGCATAGGCAATCTGTGTGGATTTTCTAGCTAATAATGTTAAAGATGTGTAAAATATTCAGGGGTTGGGTTTTGTGGTCTTTTTCAATGCCCATGATCTTTGCGTTTTCTTGGTAAGGGCTGAACAATAGCTTCTGTATTGGGTTGGGGTGGCAAGGCTTTGGTAGGCTGGGGCTGTTACACGGCCAGCTTCTGTGAGAGGCTGCTAGAAGATTTCCCCATGTCTGATAGAGTTAATGCCAGATGGCTCCAAGATGGACCTGCCGCTGGCCAAGGGTGAGCCCATCAGTGAATGTGGTAGCGCCTCTGGGATAACTTATCTAAGAAGGTGGAAAAAAATGCAGAAGAGAAACTGCAGCAAGAGAGAGGAACAACTCTGCAGACACCAAGGTCAGTGAGGAATGAAGGAGAGGAGGTGCTTCAGGCACCGTAGCAGAGATTCCCCTGCAGCCTGTGGTGAAGACCATGGTGAAGAAGGCTGTGTCCCTGCCATGCATGGAGGTCCACAGTAGTGGAGATATCCACTTGCAGCCCATGGGGACCCTACACTGGAGCAGGTGGATGCACCTGAAGGAGCTGTGACTCTGTGGTAAGGTCATGCTGGAGCAGGCTCCTGGCAGGACCTGTGGATCCATGGAAAGAGAAGACCCCATGCTGGAGCAAGTTTGCTGTCAGGACTTGTGATCCCATGGGAGACCTGCACTGGAGCAGTCTGTTCCTGAAGGACTGCACCCCATGGAAAGGACCCACACTGGACCAGTTCATGAAGAGCTGTAGCCTGCAGGAAGGATTCACATTGGAGCAGTTCATGAAGAACTGTCTCCTGTGGAGGGACCCCACACTGGAGCAGGGGAAGAGTGTGAGGAGTTCTCCCCTTGAGGAGGAAACAACGTGTGATGAACTGACGGCAATCCGCATTCCCTATTTCCCTGTGCCACTCTCTGGAATGAGGTAGAGAAAACCTGGAGTGAATTTAAGCCCATGAAGAAGCGAGGGTTGGGGAGAAGATGTTTTTAAGATTTGAGTTTATTTCTCATTATCCTACTCTAATTTGATTGGTAATAAATTAAACTAATTTCCGCAAGTTGAGTCCGGTTTGCCCATGATAGTAAGTGGTGAGTGATCTTTCCCTGCCCTTATCTCAACCTATGCATCTTTGATTTTGTTTTTTCTCCCCTGTGCATCTGAGTAGGGGAGCAATAGAGCGGCTTTGGTGGGCACCTGGCATCCAAACAGTGTCAACCCACCACTAAGGAAAGTTAGCTGGGAAATCAGTGTTTCTTCTGAGAAGAAAATTAGAATGATGACATAAGGGATTTTTTCTTTCCAAAAATATTCACAAGACTCAAGTACTGATGAGCTCTATTTTAATGAGAGTTACATTTGTCAACACAAAATTCAGATCAGCACATTTTATGTTCGAAAGACCAAAATTCAGCCTAGGACAGGAAAGCCTAGGAGCAGCCATTTTCACCTCAAATTTCAGTGCATCAAGACACAAAAAAAAGGGAAGGCAAAAGAGCACTTCCCTCTTGTAGAAAAAGAGGAAGGACAACAGCATCCCTTTATAAATGAGCATTGAGGCAGAGGTAGAAGGAAGAGGGGAAGAAGATGAGGGAGCTGTTGCTTTCTCTCAGGGTTTTCCTGCCTTTCAGATATATTGCAGGGCAGTGAGATCCAGTCCTCCAGCTGCAAGTAAGAGAAGGTGGCATCAAAGCTGCAAGAGCTGCCTCCTAAAGGTCCAAAGCAGCGTCAAGCCAGCTCTCTACCCATCCCTTCAGCCAATCCAGCCCAGCACATCTTTTAGAAAGGCAGGCAGATACAACCACCAAGCTGCCCCTTTGGGCAGGAGCACTGCTAGCTTCCACCCACCTCTCTTCCGGCACAAGGGCTGACAGCTAATTTGGGCTTCTCTCAGCTGCTGAGCTGCTGATTTGCACAATACTTGTACATCCTTAATTATTTTTGAGAATTCTGCCTCTTCTCTCCAAATTGGCTGAAATCAGCCAACGGTCTCAGAAGTTGTGAAGGGAGTGGGTGAGGCGTGGGCTGATGACAGTGGGACACGTCGAAAGAAAAAAAGGTAAGATTTTAACTAATGGTATTCTGGCACCCAAACTAATGAATTTTTCTCCACAGATGCAGGCAAGCAGTGGTACGTTGACAGCTCTGTGGGCGCAGGAGCCTCATTTGAGTGTAATTTAAGACACACATGAAAGGCAGCACATGTGAGACTGAATGAAAGTCCTGTGGGAGATTTTTCTTCCACGTTTGGACTTCAAGTAAGCAGTAAAGTAAGAGCTTGACATTTGATTTCTGGCTATCCCATTCAACTTTCTGACTAGCACAAATTTCCATTACCTCATTTACAGTGTAACCCAAATCACCAGAGGGTAAGCGCACAGCTCTGATGTCCCACTGGAAGAGCTGGGTAAGGGATCTTGCTGCCTTTTGAAATGTTGGCCAGTTTGACTACAAATTCTGACTGTTTTGTTTCACTTTTTCTCTGTATTACTCATCTCGGTTACCTTTTTCCTCGTTAGCTCTCCTGTACTGTAATACTTTCTGGAAAAGCGCTTTGAATTTATCCCCTTTACACACATCTGCCCCTTGTGGTTTGCTGTAGCTGAAAGCACTTGGGCTGAACAGGCCTTGAAAGCTTTGCCTTCGTCCAATTTCCATTTTCATTTCAGAGATGGGAGAGCAGAGAAACACCCTCCTGCTCCTCTCCCTGACCTGGGCAGAGGCACCCAGTCACTGGGATGGCAGAGAGGGGACAGGGCAGAAGGACTTGGAAATGAGTAAACTTTTAAAGAGGGCCACAGTCTCCTTGAACATCACTGTCTCAACTCAGGCACAGCGTTGAGCTGGCCCCACCAAAACTTAACTCTTTTCAGGAAGTGGACCCAGAAGGAGTCCTCAAACCACCCAGTTTGTCTATATTCAAACACAAGCTTGGCCAGAAAACTTGTTTTAAGCTCAGACTGATTATGCCAGACAGCATAGAAATAAAAAGAATTTATTAAAGCACCTCCCCCTGACCATTGTGTCCTTGCAGATAGATCCTTTCTCTCAGCCTCTGCTTCAGCCAGCTCCATGGCTTTTTGGTTGTAACAAAGGCATTTTGTTCTTCCAGATGCTCTTTCCATCACCCTGGAGTTCGTGCCATGTCTGTTCCTCACTATTTTCAGCAATTTCCCTCTTTCTGTGGGCTCCAGGGCTTGGCAGAGAAGCCTGCACTGCTCCCAGAGGATCTGGCTGCTGCCCCTCCACACGGACCACCGCCTCTCTAAAAGATACCTCACAGAAGCTAAAAATTAACAAATAAACCAGATCTTAGCCATCATATAGGTCTTGGCTGTTCAAGTTGACAGCTCATTTTCCCATTATTTCTTTGAAGAGCTCCAATACCTCTGTGTTCTGCTGGAAGGACATAAAATTGGCCACTAAGCTGATGCTGGGGTCAGAGAGAGGCCAAGTGCTACTCCTGTGATTTGGGCAAGTTGAAAAGTTTCTGGACACCAATAGTTGCACAGGCTCACTGGAGGCCCTTAGAGCTCTACTTCTAAAAATCTTCATCTGTTTGATGTGTTTCAGGCCTTCCTCTGTGCCAGGTCTGGCGAAGTCTCCCTTGAGCAGAGCATAACCCTGTAGCACAGACACAACATCAGAGCTGCATACAAGAGGTTAAAACAAAAGCAGCTGTCACCTCTTCCTTTGGCCTTAAAGCACTATCCATGGGTTTGGGAATCGAGCAGAAAACATGAAGTCTAGTGCTTCAAGGTGGGGAGCTGGCTCCTGCCCCCATGATGGCACGACTGGGGAGAGCCAGCTGCCCGCTCCTCCCCTGAGAACATTGCACCTTGCCATCACCACATCGTTTGCACGCTTGTGTAGTGTGAAATGGTCCACAGCCAGAGCGGCCAGCCGTCTCTCTCCGGCTCCTGCACCACCGAACCTTTTAGACCGTGAGACACTGAAACCCTGCAGTCTGGAAACTTTTGCTCGGTTCACAGCGTCTCAGGTTTTTGTGCTCTCCTTTTCAGCTCATCACTCTTCGCTGGGTGTGTTCTCTTGATTTGTGAACTGCTGGTCTCTAGGAATTTCAGTACTACATGCTTATTTGTGGTTTGGCTTTCTCCAGCTATCATTTTTTATATATGTATGCATACCAATCTCCATCCCACTCCAGCTTCTAGACTGAGTTCTCAGCCTCTCCCAGGGTTTTACCAGCATCCTCAGGGCAGAAAAAAGCAGTTTCTGCCAGCCTGCATCCCCATACAGGCACACAGCCGGTCATTATAGCTTTCCAATGGCCTCAGAAAATTTCCACCTATGGCAATTATGGTACCATCAACCTCGAGTCGCAGGCAGGAACCTACAAGTCTCCCTTCCAAGTATAGCTGCTATAAGGTGTAAAGGTTGACATTTTAATGGCAGCTACTGCATATTTTACACAAATTAGGCTACTGAGCACATAAATACATGCAGTCAGTGAGTTAGCTAGTTAATTTATGCATTTGGGTGAAATAGGAAAGACCGCAGGGAATGAAACTTTTCTGCTACACACTGGTGAAGGAGTATGGTGCTCTTCACTGTTGCAGAGAAAACTGGAACTCTATTGGGGAGGAAAAAAAGATAAGATTTTCTCCTCCTCCAGCCAATGGAAGAGACCACTTCTGCAGGAGAGTGATTGCACATCTTTAGTGGCACTTCAACCAGGCATTTCAGTAAAGGACTAAATTGCTTTGCTGTAATGGCAGGATTGTGGTCTTCCCTTTGTGTCCTGGCTCTCAGCTGAGGGGGAACAGCCTGCCAGGCAGCTCTGTGGCTGCAAAGTCTGCAGGCAGAGAGGGCCTGTGGGGCTCTGCAACCTTCAGAAATTAGGTGTGCATTAAGAAAATGGTTTTAAAGACTTTTAAACAAAAGAAATCCAGGCCAAAATGTCTTCCTTGGTTGCATTTTAATTCAGCATCGTCTGGTCAAAAATGAGATATTTCATATTCTTAAGGAAAAACTGGAACTGACAAATTCACTACTTAATCAGGCTAATCTAGTAAATTAAGAGGTAATTCTGAAGAAATAATGAAAACTCTCTAGTGGCATATTAATAAGGACTTTCTTTTCAGCTATTAAGAAAGGAGGATTATGGAAGTGGCCAAGAACAAAGAGAGATCTATTTTCAGGGTCAGTGGATTTATCTTTTCAGGGGTCTAACAGAAAAGAATAAATTGATTTCTCTCAATGCAGGTGATTTTAGAAGCCTTGGACTAGAGATGTCTTTTTCTTTTTTTATTACATTGCATAATTAAACTTGCTATATTTCAAAGTTCAATATCTGTGCGAACAAATACATGCAAATTCATGGTTTTGATCAAAAATCCAGCAATCTCAGATGACAGGCAACTCTCTCAGTGCTAAAAGTCTAACTTTCTAGTTGTAATGTCATTCATTAAATTTGCTACCTGTGTATTTGTCTCTCCTACCTAGAGCTGGTAGAAAAAGATATCTGTATGGGGGATATCCTGGAACATTGTGGTACCATAGATTTGACTATGTGGCAGTTGCATATATAATAATACCAAGTTCCAAGTTATGTGAAGGGACGGGAAAGCTAGGGGCGGAGTGGCTCAAAAGCTGCCTGGCAGAAAGGGACCTGGGGGTGTTGGTGGACAGACAGCTGAATATGAGCCAGCAGTGTGCCCAGGTGGCCAAGAAGGCCAACAGCATCCTGGCCTGGATCAGGAATAGTGTGGTGAGCCGGACTAGGGAAGGGATCATCCCCCTGTACTCGGCACTGGTGAGGCCCCACCTCGAGTANAGTGAATTACCAAGGTTTCCATTCAGGTGATTTCTCTGCCTGGAGAGCAATATGTCTGTACTGCAGAATGAGCAGCTGGGCATAATCTAGATTCTATCTTCCTAATCTGCCTGTTGCCCAAAGGGGAGAAATCACTGTAAGATTTGGATAGTTCTTTGATGTATGCTGTTAATCTTTTTTTTTTCTTTTTTTTTTTTTAAATATTTCCAAAGTCACGATTCCCTGAACATAACAGAAACAAATAGCAGGAGGCAAGTTTGAGTTTCGAACAAGTTTCTTGTTTAGAAAAATGAAAGCAAACTTGAAACCTAAATCCGTATGTTTGCCAGGGAAGACTTAATTATGAGCATTTACTACTGATTTGCAAGCTGCCCATGGGGTCCACATTTGCTGCCTGATGCCTGGCATGTGCTCACAGCCAGTACAGAGGCAATAAACCAGCACCTCAATAGCTGCATTTTTCAGTCCCTTTGCTGAAGTGTACATCTAAATCAGTCGGCGCGCACACTAGATGGACCAATCCCCTGTGCGCCCGGTGCTGCAATAAAGAATACCTGCTTAATAGTCACCAAGGCTATTGAGTCTTAACTTCAGCATTTCACTGCATCAGTCACCTTGGGGCAAATGACTGCAAGATAGAGTCTGCGTGCGTCTTCCATCACTGTCCTTTAGAAAGCACTGGAAAAACCTAAAGCATGTAGGTAATCTGAAGGTAACACATGACGCCTCCTCTCCACATATTCCCAGTTTTACTGAGCGTATGTAATGTTTAAACATAAGTGATTCTGTCCCAGTTTCCTCCAAGTCTTTCTTCGCTATTGTAATATTTTCTCGTGTCACCCTACTCTTTCAGCTTACTCAAAAATGCTTTCAAAAATCCAGATATAAAGAACAACAGTGTAGAACTTGATTCCAACAGACATAATATGCACTTTTTAGACCTTACTCTTCTCTACCTTGGTCTACCTTGACTTCAGCAAGGCGTTTGACACAGTCTCCCACAGCATCCTCACAGGGAAGCTTAGGAAGGGTGGTTTAGATGAATGGACAGTGAGGTGGATAGAAAACTGATTGAAAGATAGAGCTCAGAGGGTCGTGATTAGGGGCACAGAGTCTAGTTGGAGGACAGTGACAAGTGGTGTTCCCCAGGGGTCAGTACTGGGCCCAGTCCTCTTCAATATATTCATCAACGACCTGGATGAGGGGATAGAGTGCACCCTCAGCAAGTTTGCTGACGACACAAAGCTGGGAGGGGTGGCTGACACCCCAGAAGGCTGTGCCGCCATCCAGAGAGACCTGGACAGGCTGGAGAGCTGGGCGGAGAGGAACCTCATGAAATTCAATAAGGGCAAGCGTAGGGTGCTGCACCTGGGGAGGAATAACCCCCTGCACCAGGACAGGTTGGGAGCTGACCTGCTGGAGAGCAGCTCTGAGGAAAGGGACCTGGGAGTCCTGGTGGACAACAGGATGACCATGAGCCAGCAATGTGCCCTTGTGGCCAAGAAGGCCAATGGCATCCTGGGGTGCATCAAGAAGAGTGTGGCCAGCAGGTGGAGGGAGGTCATCCTCCCCCTCTACTCTGCCTTGGTGAGGCCCCACCTGGAGTACTGTGTCCAGTTCTGGGCTCCCCAGCTCAAGAGGGACAAGGAATTGCTGGAGAGGGTGCAGCATAGGGCTACTAAGATGATTAGGGGACTGGAACACCTCTCCTATGAAGATAGACTAAGGGAATTAGGTCTCTTTAGCCTGGAAAAGAGGCGTCTGAGGGGGGACCTAATTAACACTTATAAATACTTGAAGGGTGGGTGTCAGGAGGATGGGGCCAGGCTCTTTTCAGTGGTGCCCAGTGATAGGACAAGGGGTAACGGGCACAAACTTGAGCATAGGAAGTTCCACCTAAACATGAGGAGGAACTTCTTTACCTTGAGGGTGGCAGAGCACTGGAACAAGCTGCCCAGGGAGGTGGTGGAGTCTCCGTCTCTGGAGACATTCAAAACCCGCCTGGACGCGTTCCTGTGTAACCTGCTCTAAGGTGGCCCTGCTCTGGCAGGGGGTTGGACTAGATGATCTACTAAGGTCCCTTCCAACCCTATGATTCTGTGATTCTTTTTCATTTACAATTTAAGCCACCACTGCTGTTGAATGTAGTACCCTCTTCCCACTGCAGCAGTCACTTTTTCCTACACTTTTTCCTTGCATGCTGATGTATCAGAGCAACAAACAGAACCAGGTGGTTAACGCAGGGTAAAAAATTTTTATTCTCCTGGAGCAGTTTCCCTGATGAATTTTACCACAACAATGTACAATTTTTGCACCGAAGGGGAGTGTAGGAGGGAGGATGAAATCAGTGGCCTGGAGGGACTGGACGTGTCCAAAAGGGGACAGAGAAGAAGGGAGCTGTTTTGTTTCAAGGCAGTGAAGGTTCATGAAGGTTTATGGTGTTCAGATATCACTAATCTTCATTTCATCATGCCAAAAACTTGTGCTGCCAATAAGACGAAGGACACACTCCTTGGGAAGATGAAGTCCAAAAGAGAAAGTACCACACGCCTATAACCCTGTTGTCAGTTTATAAACTCTGTGAACATGAAAATTCATCTTCTAGACAGACAGACATCTTCTGTCAGACTCTTTAGTTTTGCAGCTATCTCCTGCATCAAGAACTGTTCCATGAACCAGCTGTTAAATAGCAACTATTAACTTGTAAATGAGGGTAGGATAAAATACACACTATTATCAACATAGATAAAATAGCACTTTTTCTGCCTTTCAGCAAAAATAATCAGAGCGCCCTGGTGGGATCTCATATTACTCAGACTCCTTATTTGTAGCTTTTACACTCCAGCACACTTGCTGATAATGTATGAAGTATGAAATTAAAACTAAATCAATTGTCAGAACAAATGAAAAAGTACACTACACGATGCATTATCCTCTGGTCTTTTATTGTATTTCTTCATTCACCTGCTAATACCCCAAATCCAGCCATTTACAATGAAACTTCCAGTCATTAGTGGGATTTAGCAGGCTTCCACTGTAAAATAGCCTTTGGATTTCTCATGAGAGCTGGTATGTATAGTGTTGAAGGGCACCAGATACAAAGGCTTTCAGTCCACGACTATATTTGATTTCCATATGCTTATCCAAACTTACCTCCTGTGCTGGGAAATTAACACATGAAGTGCGAATTTTTTAATAGTTGCTTTTTTTTGTTTTGGTTTTTTTTTTAATAATCATGTTCATCACGACTCACTTTGATGCAGAGGTTTATGTGGGAAATCTAGGATGTGGCTGCATGACTAATTTTTAAAGCCTCTGCACAGCTTCTCTGGAATGCAGCTGGATGTAACTCCTTAGTGGCTTGCTTGTGATGACTGAACTGAAATATATTGTAATGCTTCTCTGCCCAAGAAACATGAGCTTGTTACAAGTCCAGGCTAGAGCTGAAGTACTAAGTGATTTGTCCTTTTCTACTCTTTTATTACCATTTTAAGCAAATATTTTACATAAAATTAAGGAACAACTTGAAAACTTAGCTCATAAGTTAAGGTGATGATATCAGATCTCATTCCTGTTCATTTACATTTATTAGCATAAATGGCAGCATTTGAAAAATGCTATTTAGCTTCCTTCCTAATTTTTGCAGGAATACCTATCATGTAGAAATTATTTAATTAGTACTTTGAAAATGCTATTCAAACCAAGTAGCAATTCCTAAATTTCTTACTTTTCAAAAGAAAATAAAATTTTTCTAAATTGACATAATTTAGAAACTTGTTTTAAGGCCACCAGTTCCTTAGATAGCTTTTTAGCATGCATAAGGAAAGTGCTATTTAATTTCACACTCAACTAATCCTTTAACAATTTTCTTTCAGGCAGAATATAAAAGGTTTTTATTAATTCCTTAATAAAATATAAAATAAGTTATAGCGGTTATGTCTTTAACCTTGGACCACTTTGAGTAATTTTTTATCCCTCAGACAAGACACTGAAGATTAGCACAAATACCAAGTGATAAATTGGCCTCTAGGAATTACTCAAGAGTCCTCCTCCATTTTTTCACATCAGCTCTCTCTGGAAACACCTCTCCTGAACTACTTCTAGTTTTAGCATCAGTCAGTCAATTTGATTACTCCCACCCCTTAACTATCAATGGCAAAAGTTGCCATGATCTTATGTTACCCACCTGAAATTTTAACGACCTATTACACTGAAGTAATTTCACAAAGACTACATCTAGTTAAGATTTATGATGAGCACCAAATCATCAGAAGTTCATATCTTAAAGGCTTATTTGCATTTTCCCATATGCTTGGGTTTGCTGAAGAGAAAAAAATCTATTGCTCTCCTTTGCAAGACACAGCACCAGGAATTCCCTTGGATGTATGACCACTGCATTTATACCTTCCAAATAACCCTCTCTCTCAATTTACCAATTTCTCCCTTACCAATTCCCAAACTCTCATCATATTACAGACCCCAGCTTCAACAGCTGTGGACATTGTGTTTGAAAAGAAAATAAATTTATAGATGCTGTTATTCATAGAAGACCCTTCTGGTCTTATTAGCAGATATGGAAGCATTCCAGGCACCTAATGGGCATGTGTAGGTAAAAAAAGTATCTCTGAATGGCATGGTGGTGGTGGTAGTACTAGTCGCAGTAACAGTTATAGTAGTAATGTCAGCTCAAGAGTAACTCTAGACAAGTAAGCTAGGCTTCTTTTTCATTGACTATTTTTTTCCTCCAGGCACTTAAAATTAGATGCGTATGAATAACTCATCACTAGCTTTAAAATCTGCTGGGAACATAGAAATACAAGGTATCTTCTGGGTTTCTGAGTCCAATGTCTTCCTAAGACAGGAAACGCATATGAAGACATAGCAGAAACACCTCAAGAAGAAAGTTTCTCATCAACAGATCAAGCTCCACATGAAAATGAACTGGAGTTTCTTGACTCCAGAGGTCTCTTTTGAAAAAACTGTCAAAAATCTATTTGACCAGTCGATCAGAAACCATCTTCCAAATGCCAGGCTACATTTGTCATGGCTGATTTTTACTTATATGCTTTTTTTTCTAGCTCTGTCATTTAGCATAAACAGTCATCTTCCCAGACTGATGTTTACTCATTGCTTGACAAAATGTCAAATCAACTGCAGGTGGATGCCACGAAAACGTCACAAATCTGTCCAAGTGTCCCCACCCCACCCACTTAGGTAGGGTGAACCCTTTAGGAAACGACTGAGTGCTGTGGTTCATGACTCAAGTCACTTACTAGGAAGGATTAGGAAGACGTCCCCATTACAGGTGTGTCATTCCATTAACTTTTTATTTCATGGATGCTTTGTTCCTCTCTCTGGTCCCTGCTGCCACAGGTAATATGAACCCTCAACATTGCAACTCAATTCTTACTGAAGTTATTTGTTATGGATTATCTAAGTATATACGCAGACAAGTATAAAATGCATAGATGTCACGTTTTGAAAGCTGTCATTTCCCAAAAGGATCCATTCAGGTAGAAGCATACTGCAAAAAAGCTGTTAAAAAAATTAATTTACAGTCATTTTTTAAACACCTAATTTCCCCACTAGCCTGTATGTAACACTACTTCAAACAGCTACACACGGTCTCATTTAGTGAATATATGAGGAAGAGGTCTGCATTATGTTTGCTAAAAGAAGTAGGATTTCAATTCCATCTGCCGCTGGGTGTGTTTGATTTGTATATTAATTATGCCTGTTTGTAGCTGTAAATTTGCTCCAGATTAGTAGCTGATTGGCTCTGTGCATGGATTCATTACACTCTGTGGCTCCCTTGCACTTTTACAGTTTTCAAATGATTCCATACTTATGCTTTTAAAACTGCTTTTAATACCTCTCTTACTTAGTGTGAGCTTTCAACCCTGTCTTATTCAGACAATCTTTTTTCTCCTTAAGAGAAAACACATTCCTTTGATTCTTCTCTTTGTGGACCCTTTTGGCTGGTGTAACGTCAGCTTTGTCCATGGTGCTACTCTACAACACAAGGCGAAACTCCTTCTTCTCCTGGTCTTACAGGGAAATTCAGCGCATTTACATTTAGCATTTGCTACATGGAATGACTTAAACTAATGGGTTTAGGAATCACACCAGCACTCAGCAGGGCGTATATATGCACCCGTTACTGCGCAAAATTTAAATGCTTATCATGTCGAAAGAAAACTCCCCCACGTGTGGAACATTTTTTGCTCTTGATCACCGTGTTTTCTCCCTGGTTTTCAAAATGCCCAAAAGTTCTGAGCTGTCACCTTTGTAGCTAAGACCTGAGAGATACGCTTGAAAATGCAACATGTCTGAAATGAGCTGCATAAAAACCGCCTTTGTGTCTGTGTGTGGGAATGTTTGTGTACACTTCGAAAATAAATGTCGAAGAGGTCAAGCTGCTTTCCCTCATATTTTAGGGAAAGAATCACTCTGAGCTGAAAAATCGTATGCCAAGTTTCTGCCTGAAGCAAATTTTTACGATCAAATTAAAAACCTTTGAGACTAAGAGTTTATAATGGAAATACTAACACAGCCTTAACCATGGCAGCACTGCAATAATATTAGGAAAGCTCTCCCTGCCCACAATCTAAACTAAATAAAAAAGATGCCATTTTCTAACATATACCCCAGGCTAGCAAATAACAATGATTTAATGTACTTGCCCTGTGGTCATATAGTAGCACTGCAAAACCTCTGAGCCAATTTTTCTTTTCTTTTTTTTTTTTCTCTTTTTAAACATATATGCCCCATAGGGAAAGGATTGCAATTCAGCTCTTATTTGTGGATATATCGCTTTCATTTTGACAATTCTTGAAAGCTTTCCTGCTGTCACACGCTACTGTATGCGAGCACCCAACTGAATGAAGACCCACCAGGCTTTTTTCAGGAGTTTATTCACAGGTCTGGCTTTGCTTATTGTAGTATGCACCACATTTAAATTAGATGAGGGCTACTGTAAAGCAATAACATTGTCAATGACTGGAATCTCACTTTCCCCTCTAACAGTCTGAAGCAAATTAATGTATTGGTTGTTCATTAACAAGTAAACAGTTTCTGCTACAATGTCAAGGAAAAGGAATGTGTTCATTAATATGAACAATCTTCATCTACAAAGATGATTTACACAATGCATGTCATGAGATAGCTTTCCCCTAACTAGTACACTACCAAACTGAAAAGCTGATTCTTAGGACTTTCTCGAAATTACAATATTGTTTGTTTACCAATAAGAAAGACAGTCTCAGTCACCTATGCCACCATTGTAAGCTCTATAGTAAGTACTTAAAAAAAGAGATATTTCTGGAATCACTTGTGGAATTAATAAAAGTGATAACTACAGACTTACACTGCATCAATGATACATATTATTCCTGTGGTAAGTTAAGCTAAAAATAATATTAATTTGGTTATAGAAATTCCTTAAACAACAACACTTAAATTATTTCAAACTTGAAATTTTTCAAGAATTTTCTGAAAAAATCAGCAAACACTGGCTAAAAAAGCAAAGCAGTTTGGATACACCAATGTAATCAGCATGCCTAGTGCTTTTCTGTTAACCCTCTGAGTAGAACCATAGTATTCTGGATTTTTTGTACATTAATGCTATGAAAACTGTTAATTTACAGAAATATTAATTTATATGTCATGACTTAATAAATCATTTTCTAAATATATTTGGGCTAGGCAACTCATCTAGCAAGCGATTCATCCATCCTAGAATTTTAATTATCCACTAGAGAAGCCAGTCTCTAGCAACTATAAAGGAAGCTTCGATGATTGCCCTAGATTAGATGCTTAACTTTTAGATGGATTCATCTAGATGAGACAACACCCAGCTCAGTACTGTTTAACTAATCCTGTGCTATCACCTATCAGTACTACATTTTCACATCAAAGTTTGCTTACAGCATGTAAGATCACTAGAATATTGCACTTAGATCGGAGTCCACGTTATCCTCACTTACATTTAATTGAGAGGAATTAAGCTGGAAGTGACCCTGTTCTACTCTCTTCAGACCGACAGGCATCTCCAGAGAACAAATATTAGGTGGCTCAAATCACCCTTTGGAAACGCTCCTCTCCGTCTCCTTGGTGATGCCTACCACAACTGCCATCCATCTCAGCTAACAACATAGGCTTGGTGGGAGGAAGTTGGCCTTGTACATGTAATAAGCATTTTAAAAAAAAATTGTCATCGCATTTAGCACCAATACGATGCAATGATTCAAAAGGAAGATGAAGAAAGAAGTTAGGAGGACCACAGTGTGCTATGTGGTCTCCCAGATTATCAGATTAGAAATAGTCTGTTATCTTTGATTTCTTCTTTTCACTGGTGTTTCAAGTATTTTTAGGGCCACGTATTCTGTCTTCACTTACCCCCAGGAATTCAGAGGTTAGACAAGAAAAGGAGCACTTGCTGCCAAACAAGCCCAAACCATTATTATTTCCACGAAACTATACATATATATACATATATATGGTTATATTTAAATATATATATGGA